>PVKA01010680.1:0-63534 GCA_004027165.1 Ctenomys sociabilis
CAAGAGCAAAGAGCCCATTAAATAATATAAAATGTTGTGGAGTTTGCACAGAAAGGAAGCTCCAGTAAAGCTATGGACTAAAAAGATAAAACTGAGCAGATCTCAACTGCTGAGAAAGACCAGGAGAATAAAAAAAGTGGCCTGGGACATCACAAGAAGCAGCAAGTCTTGACTCTTTGTAACCTCAGAACAGCAAAAGTGAAGTATTTTACTTTGAGAAGAAAGCCACAGAGTACCATGTTCCAGAATAGTGGTAGCATAAAACAAATCTGTTCCTAAGAATTGGATTTAGAGTGTCCCTTGGTCTATCTTTTATCTTTGCTTGACCCCTTCAGTAAAGATAGAAAAAAAGCCCATAAGCTCTAGTTGGTAGGAGACCTTGGCATCATCCATGTGTCCCTGGTTTTTGGCACACACAGAATGCAAGAGCTGTGGGGTTAAGAAGGCTTCCAAACCAATTTCAGATAGTCTAGGAGGCCAGGCAGTGTGCCCATGAGAAGACAGTGTGTGAAGGGTCTGAGGGTGAAACCAAAGGGGAATTGGAGGCCTTAGGAGCATGAAACTCTAGGAATGCGGGTCATCTAAGAAAAGCTGTAAAGCAGGCCCACAGGAAAGCTGCATGAGCTACAACCACTAGAAATGCCACAGATGTGAAAACATCCAAGCCTTTTGGAGTTCACAAACGCCACAGATTGTGCAGGATGCTGCACAAAGAATTACAGGACTTGTTGTTTTCCCTGCTTCATTTTGGACTTGCTATGGTCCTAATCTTTTATATTCCACTGTTGATAACTTTTGGAATGAAAATGTTTATCTTAATTCATTGAATATAGCAGGTATTTAACTTCACCTGTACAAAGATTTGAGTTTGTCTTATACCTTGGAGGAGATTCGGGACTTGGACTGCTGGGACTGTTAAGACGTTAGTAACTTTTGGAGATGAACTCAATGTGTTTTGCATAAAGCGATGTTCATGAGCTTTGGGGTACCTGGGGTGGATGGAATGTTATGGCTGTAGTGTGAGATAACGTTGGTAGATGTTATGCTGGTTCTTCGGTGCAGTTCTGGTCTTCGTTTTGGCTCGGCTATTGTCTCTTGGCTTCAAGTGCAGATTCTTTCACTTCACCTGTGACTCTTCAGCCCTTTGGTGTTCCTTCAGCTTTCTGTGTAGATTCTTCAGCACTCCACTGCAGACCCATTAGCCTCCTTGATATAGACTTTAGCCTCCAGCATGCAGAAACCCTCTGCAAACCTCCTCACCCAGTTCTGTGTCTGACCGTCATAAGCAATATTATAGATTCTTATACAATTTTTACATCTTGTGTCTGTTTCTCCAGTACACTCTGCTGATACGATCACTAACACATGAGCCGAAGAAACTGGAAATATCACATCAATATGAAAACTGGGTATTTAAATGCAAAGCCAAAATTGGTGGGCAAATAATGAGTTTCAAATAAAATAATCTTGAAAATAAAGTATTTTATAGATAAAACATATAAAGGAACAGATAGATGTAAGGGGATACATATACAGATAGATACATGCTAAATAAATTCACAGAAAAAATGAATTTAAAAGAGTAGCTCATTTGTAATCTGTAAAATAAATGTCAATAAAATAGGGATGAAAATGACACTTGTCATGAATATTTAGTTGGGTGTGACTTGATGAGAATTAGTTTCAAATATAAACTCTAAAACTGTTAAACCTGCCGGGCGTGGTGGCGCATGCCTGTAATCCCAGCACTAGGGAGGCTGAGGCAGGAGGATTGTTGTGAGTTCGAGACCAGCCTGAGCTACGAAGTGAGCTTAAGGCCAGCCTGAACTGCACAGTGAGACCCTGTCTCAAAAAAGACAAAAAAAATAAAAAATAAAAAATAAAAAAAAATAAAACTGTTAAACCTTTGATAGGCAGGAGTAGTTAATTTGTTTTGTGTTCTTTTGTTAATTCTTTCTCCTTTTTCTCTTCTTAATCTCTTCTATATTACTTTCTTTTTTTCTTGCCAATTTTGCATGTGTATATCAGGTAATATGAAAAACTAATTTGAAGACAACACTACATATTACAACAAATACTGTGCAATTAAAAAAAACCTTTAAATGACAGATCTTTCAAAGGTTTAGAAATTCAAATTTTTAACAACTGCATTCAGTTTAATTGATCATGAGAAATAAAATTCATGGAATTTTTTGTTGGATGACATACTTACATACTATGAAACATGATAATAATCACAGTTTAAAAGTATTTCATAAGATAATGGCCTGCATGTAGCTTGTGACAGATGTGTTTGTTTCAAAGTTTCTAAAAGTCAATTTAATGTCATTCATCAAGTGGTTCAGACTGTTCATAACCTGTGATTGAGAAATTCCACTCCCAGAATTCCATCACAAGGGAATAATCGAAGCATGCCTAAGTACGCTTTACTCTGTTATCTGCTAGAGCGAGCACTGCAGCAAATCTAAAATGTTAACAATGCAACGAAGCTTGAATAATTAAAGTTGTTCCACTAAACACAGCTGTGAAAAATTGTTTTGTATGTATTTCATTGCCATAAGAAGTATGATATGGGAAAAAACGTACAGTGAGAAACTAAAGCAACAAAAATAAAGCATAATCATTGTGGTTATGCATACAGTCTGATAGTAGTCAAATGCTAAGCTATCACCTGCAAATAAAGACATTGATAATTTCCTCTAAATAATCAATATTAAATTCAGCAATCGATACTTACTATTTAGTCAGTAGACACTTTTTAAGCTATATATTTCAATTTGATTTTTTCTTGTATTTTTCTATAATTTTGAGATTCTCATAGAATCTTTTAAAATTGTAATACATTATTTTAAAAACAGTATCCATTATAATGCCTTACAAGGTGTAGAAATAAATATATTCTTGCTATTCTCTGTATTGTATGATAGAGGAAATCATTAGATTGGTAGAGAACTCTTGTTCTGTTTTGTTTTGTTTGAGACAGGGTCTCATTATGTAACCCAGGCTGGCCTGGACTCACTATGCAGCCCGTGCTAGCCTTGAACTTGCAGCAGTCCTCCTGCCTAGTCCTTCTGAGTGCTGGGAGTACAGGCATGCAGCTCCATGCCCAGCTGAGAAGTCTGCTTTTTGCCAATAAGTTCCACCTGAAAACTCATACGTCAATAATATCGTCAACCAGAATTCAGAAACAGAATTGTATGTCCCATTTTAGGTCTCCAGGGACAGTGTGTAATATATTATTAACTTCAGTATTTGGGGACTTCATTACTAGTCATAACTTCCCTCCCATATTGAATTAAATATTTAGATTACAAAACACTATTACATTCCCTTGATTGATATTCAAATGTCATATAATGGTATGATATAATGTTTAAATTAAATGTGCTGTAATTTATAACAGAACCATTTTTATTAAATTAAACACATTGTACATTGATACAAATGGTATTTGCTTTGGAACAAAGAATATAAAATTGCATCTTCTCTATTGTCTACTATTACATAGAAGAACATGTTTTACTTGTTCCACGGGCCAACCCAAATGACATTGTTTAAATATTTGGCATTAGTTTTTATTCCCATTAACCTGTGTGATAATTATTATGTCAGAAAGTGAAATAGGAGGGAACTGGAAATATGCAAACAATTTTAGTGAAAATAAATATTTAATAAACTTTGAATTTTAACATAAAGGAATAAGGGAGAAATTTACCCTTTGTGGTAAATTTAATGCCAACTTTTTAGTTTTCGGCTAGAATTCCAATGTACTGAGCAAACTTTCTCTGTTTGGAAATATTTTCTTCTTTCCTGGTTCTGCTCTGTCTCTGCTGATGCCTAAAGGATTCGTGTCATCGGCTCCCATTTGCAGAGCATCTAGTGTGAAATGGCATTTTCCTCCCCATGTGTTCAGCTTTTTCTATTCCTTTGCTGTTAGTTAGGAATTGACAGGCACTTCATGCTTTGATGGAATGATCTGGGATTCCTATTGTGGAAGACAAGCATCCTTTCTTCTATTAAAAAGTAAATTATAAAAGAAGCTGGTTGTCTGTGCCTGACCATCATGACACTGTCATGAAATTACAAAATGAAAATAAGTCAGAAAACTCTACTGTGTCTGAAAGAAAAATCCTAGAACTGAATAAGCGTTGGTAAAATCAGTTAACCAGAAACTGATCACAACTCACTGACTTATAAATGGAGTATGGGTCCAGAAAGAGGGGTAGGAAAGCAGAAGGTAAGAGGGAGTGATTTTTTATGACAAAGACAGATTTCAAGCGATGCTTTATCCCAGAAATAATAGCACTACTGAGCAACTTCAAATTCCATACACACTCAGCCTGTGAACAGTTTGACACTGAAAAACACTAGCTTGCATTTTTGATTTTTGAAAATGCAATCTACCATGGAGAAAATGGTACATTTGGCACCTGTCCTCTGATTTTCTAGAAAAACCATTTCAGTTGGTAAAACACAATTATACTGCATAAAATTAGAAAATTAAGGGCCAGTCAGATCGCTCAGCAGACTGAAATGCCTGCCTAGGAAAATGCAGGGACTGGGGATCAATTCATGGCATGCCACGCCAGTCCCCCCCTGGGGCATGCTGAGATGGCAATTGAGGACTGGGCATGGTGGTGTGTGCCTGCAATCCCAGAGCCCAGGAGGCTGAAAAACAGGACAATCACTATGAGTCCCATTTACGTAGTAAGACCCTATAGATACTGTACTAAATACAATACATAAATTAATTAATTAATTTAATTTAATTAGAAAATCAAGTCAAGTAGGGGATTTCAGATGTTTCCACCAAGTCTAGGGCATCGAGAAAACTAGATTGGTAGGTAAAATTTTTGTGATCCTTTAAAACTTAAGTATAGTTTTAATGATATACAAATGAATGCTTCTTTTCTCAAACACTTGATATTGAAAATATTAGTTAAAAATCTTCACATTAAAAATATTGCACTACAGTACTTGTTAACTTTTCTCATTGTTTAGATTTGATTTTCTACCACTGTTAACTAGTATGATTGCTAACCATAGCTGAAAGTGACTGCCTTCATCCAAATCTACCTAAAGCTCACCTAAAGTATATTTTTAAAATATTTTATTATATTATTATTCTTATTATTTTATTTTGTTTTGTTTTAAATGTATTTGGTACAGTCTCACTGTGCAGCTCAAACTCATAGTGACCCTCCTGCTTTTCAGCCTCTCAATTGATGGAATTACAGGCGTACCCCACCATGTCTGGAATGTGTAGCTGGCTCAGTGCACTCCAGCGGGGCGTGGGGGGGTGGGGGTCTGCACGTGGTGCCAGAGAGTGAACCGCGGTCCCTGAGCTTGCCTAACATTGCCTATGCAGGTGCTTTAGACCTGTGAACTATTCTGTAGGCCAGTCTCTTGCTTTTTCTGACCTATTTAGCCCATTCTATAAGGCCAGAGAGAAGAGACACAAAGTCTATCTTGACAAGGGAAGAAAAGGGAAACTCAGAGACAGTATCTGTGGCTTATTTTGGGATATTTGACATTGTAACAGGAGGTTTTGCAAAGCGATGGATGGATGGCGGCTTTATGGAATCCACAATTAGGGCTCACTGACTGTGAGAAGTCTGATGTATGGACGACTTCAAAGGACTGATAAGCAAAACAGAACATTGTAAGCTGGCCTCTGAAACTGAGGAAAGTTCAGAAGTATTTTTAAGGATAAGAATAATTTATCACAAGCTCATTTACTTTTTTAGTAGCTCTATTTCCAAGCCTTGAAAAGGTTTCTGACCTTCAGTCTTAAGTAGGACAATTCCTTTTCTTGTTTACATATCAATTTGCTTAGTAAACCTTTTTAATTTTTGCAGGTGAAGAAAGTGAATTTTAGTTATTGGTCCCAAATTACTACCTCCCTAAAATAATTCCATTTAGTGAATAAAATGCTTCATTTTGTTTATTTTTATTCAATATTATCTTCTATTTTAATCTACCCTTTACATATGAATAGACACTTGAGGGAAGATATACTTGTCTATAAAGTTATCAACTTTAATAAATAAATATCAATGAAGTATGGTCTAAAATGTTCTAATTCTACTTTGTAAAACATTTTTTTCTAATTTTAATGTTTCTCAAGTCAAAATGTATTCTTCATTGATGTGCATGTTGACATGGTTCTTCACAAAAATGAGTAATTAAATTTTAAGGCATAGCTGATGTCTGGAAGCATCTTAGAACTGCCAAGTCACAGTTACCATAACTATTCATTGGTACAGTAGATAGAGGTACAATATGCACTTGCATGGCTTCTAAAAATGAAATTATGTATGTTCTGCTTCATTGTAAATTATGATGAATTCATTTTACCCCCTTAAAAAAACTTATCTTCAACACGTAATAATACTTGGATTCAAACTTTCTGATAGTACAAATCAGTTTACATATCCAGTTTGCAAAAATGCTTCAAATACATCTAAATTTTGATATAGTTAATTAAATAATTGCAAAGTAGTAAGGTGATGAATAACTAAGAGACTTCAATTGCCTCTGTTGTATGAGGTTCTCTTTTCTGGAGAAATTATCAGAGCAACAGAGCCAACAACTGCAGTCTTTTATTCGCTAGTTGCTGCTACTTTTTAACCTGCTTTACTCTCTGCCTTGGAAAGATGAGTAAATCCGGAACGTCAACCCCACTGAGGATTCCATAGCTCATACACTTTTGCCACCGATTGAATTGAGGAATGATAGTGTGAAGAATAATAGAAATGAGACCATGATCTAAAAAAGCTTGAAGTGATTTATTGCAAGGAGAGAAATTCAAGGCTAAAAGGTTCCTCAGCACTTTATAAAGATTCAAGATTTTAATGCTAATATGTACAGCTCAGCTTCTATACTTTGCATCTGTTTTTATATTAATTTTACTCCCATTTTTCTCATATTTTTGTTTCCCCCAGATAATCTTATAAATTAGTAACAATTTATTCTCTTTTTTTGTTAAGTTAATTTAGGTTACATTGCTCTAATAAAAATAAAAGCAGAATTTATAAGTTCACTTGTACTTATATATCTATTCTTTTAAGTAGAAGGTTTTAAATCATTATCATTTATTGGTTGTCTGTAGACTCTCCTCTCAGTCCTCAAACCATATTGGCCTCTCTGAATTTTCTAATTAGAGCACAAAATCTAATATCAAGTAGAATTACTTGGGAACATTTATAAATCTTTAAAGAAAATCCTTACCTGATTCTGCCCATAGGAATAGATGAAAGCAGAATCTCTACAAAAATGCATTCAAATTCATCATTGTTACTTCTCCCTACTTTCACTCAGAACTTTTACAACTGGGCTTAGAAGGGAAACGTTTAGAAAGAAAAGCTTGGAAGATGATGAAAAGATGTTTTAAACAAAGACAAGTACAATTGTTAAATAGAATTTTAAAAATCAATTTCTAGTCTCTGAACTAGCTAAGTAACCTTATGTAATATTGGTCTTCAATTTTTTAATATAGTTAACAAAGATTTGTACTTTTATCTTTTGTTAAAAAAAGAGCATGCATTTTCTTTCTCTCTGTCTCTCTCTTTCTGTCTGTCTGTCTCTCTCTTTCTCTCTTGTTCTTTCTCTTCCTCTCTCTTTCAGTCTCATTTTGTCATTTTTCTTTCCTCTCCTAGAACAGAAGGTGTACACTGACAGTAACAGCCTGAGAAGAGCATTAAGCTGAGGAAATATCTCACTGTGGCTCACAGCTCCTGTACTATCTTGACGCCAAATTCTCATAAGTCTGAACTGAGACACAATGTGAGTCTTTCCTTGACAATAACAATCAAATCTTTAAAGCTGTTTTCATTCAGTGTTATAAAAAAGTCAGTTTCTAAGCTTTCCCAAATGATTTGTGGTAGAAAATAACTGTTTTTGATGTACAGTACTTAAACTCACTCTTTAAGCTGATTTTGCCTATCAGAGATGTTTTGCTGATTCTGCAAAGCAAGTTGTTATTGATTTTGTTGTTTTACTGAGATTTTGAATGAAATAGGAAATTTATGTTGCTTTCTGAGAGTTTCTGTGGCTATTTGACTAGGATGATGAAAACAAACTAATAAAACACAAAACATATCCTCATTCTAATAGTTAAAACTTTTCTAAATCAGGTGTGTGTGAGACCTTCTATGTGTTTTCCAGATCCCTTTCCAGCCAGAGCCGAGGCCCTGCGTGTGTGTGTGAGACCTTCCATGCACTCAGTGAAACCGCTCCAGCCAGAGTCTAGACCTGGCATGTGTGAAAGACAGGTTCTGATGGATTCACAGACAAGTTCTACAAGAAATTTACAGAAGATATAATCCTAATACTCCTCAAACCCTCCAGTGAAATTGAAAAGGAAACAATTCATCGAAAATCATTCCTGGAGGTAAGTATTACACTGATACCAAAACCAGAGAAAGGTGCAACAAGAAAGAGAACAACAGGCCAATCTCACTCATGAACATAGATGCAAAAACCTGTAATGACATCCTAGCAAATATAACACAGTAAATCAAGAAGATTATACACCATGACCAGGTAAGATTCATCCCACGGATGCAAGGATGGTTCAATATTTGAAAAATCTATAAATGTAATACACTATACCAATCCAAAAACCACATAATCATCTCAAATAATGCAGAAAAGGCTTTTACAAAGCCCAACACTCATTCATGTTCAAACTTCTACAGAAAATTGGAATAGATGGCTTCTACCTCAATCTGGTCACAATCCAACTGCAACCATAATTCTAAATGGGGAAAAACTGAAATCATTTACTCTCAGATCAGGTACAAGGGAAGGATATCCTCTATCACTACTCCTATTCAGTATAGTTCTTGAATCATTAGGTAGAGCCATTAGGCAAGAGAGAGAAATAAAAAGAATGAGAATAGATAAAGAAGTTAAACTAACATTACTTTCAAATGACATGATACTTTACTTGGAAAACCAAAAAACCACCAAGAAGCTACTAGAATTAAAACACAAATTCAGTAGCATAAAAGGTTATAGTCAATACTCAAAAGCCAATAGCATTCCTCTGCACAGATAACAAACACACTGAGAAATAAATTAGAGAAACAATTCCTTTTAGAATAGCACCATGGAAAAATGAAATACCTTGGAATTAATTTAGCAAAAGAAGTAAAAGTTCTATTCAAGTAAAATTGCAGTACTCTGAAAAGGGAGATCATAGAGGAGTTCAAAAAATGGACAGATATTCCTTCCTCCTGGTTAACAAGAAAAAAACATGTAAAGATGGCTATACCTCCAAAGTTGTTATACAGATTTAAAGCAATCCCTATCAAAACACCACCAACATACCTCAGAGACCTGGAGAAATCATTCTTAAAACTTCTTTGGAAGAAGAAATAATCCACAATAGCAAAGGCAATCCTAGGCAACAAAGGCAAGGCAGGAGGCATTAGAATTCCTGACTTGAAATTATATTACAAAGCTACTGTGATAAAATCAGAATGGTATTAGCAAAACAAAGCAGACATAAGGATCGGTGGAATAGAATAGATGATACAGATACAAGTACAACCACACTCAGCCATCTTACCTTTGGCAAAGGGCCCAGCATGCTTATCTTGGAAGAAAGATAGGCTCTTTAACAAATGGTGCTGGATACATGCTGAAAACAAAAACTTGACCCAAGTCGATCTCCATGGACTAAACTAATGTTAAAATGGATTAAAGATCAAAACAGTAAAACAGAAGCACTCAATCTCCTGGAAGAGAAAATACGAGGAACTCTTGAAGACATAGGGTTTGGCAAACATTTCATGAACAAATATCAAATTGCAGAGGAAATATTTGAAAGAATCAACAAGTGGGACCCCCTCTTATTGAGAAAGTTTTGCATTTAATATGACTTCTGCAAACACAGCTTCTCTAACTGCAGTGGAATATCTATCTCTGAAAAAACAAAACAAAAAATGGGGATATAAATAAAGGACCGTTTTGTGGTGAAAAATTATATATATATATATATATATATATATATATATATATATATATATATATATATATACAAGATAGGATACATGTATGCTACTTTGTCAAAGCTCAATGAGAAGAAAGGTTTGCATTAATATTTTTTTATAGAAGCTATCCTATCTCTTGTTCTCTGAATAACTTCTATGAAGACAACAATATGCAATGTACTAAGTACTATAACTGTCCTACTAACCTGTTTTGAAACTATTTCATTGTTATTTTATCTTTTTTTCCTCATGAAATGAATAAAAGATTTAAAAAATATTTTCTAAATCAAATATCATGATATATGTAAGAAGAAATGGCTAACAATATAATTGAACCACTATATTACACATATTTATATTAGGACATATATCAAGTATAATGGAGTCTGTATAATAGGTTGAACTCTGAATCATAAAAAAAGAAACATTGAAATTCTTAGTGATACTCATGTGATTGTCACTTTAATGAGAAATAATTATTTTACCTTGTTTTAGGCCAAAGAATGTACAATACAAGACTCCAATGGGTGCATCAAACTATAGAAACTGCTGACTCTATGCATAGAATAATTTTCCTCTTTGCTGTTATTGTAGATCTCATTTAACTCAGCATACATTTTTTATTATGTCAAGAGTCTTCACATTGTTTTATTTAAAAAAAAAACATTTTATAGTTTCTCTTTGGCATATGCAAATAGCCAGCCACATTATATTTGTGTATTGGGATCCTTACTGAATAAGTAGGTGTTACTTCAACCCAGGCACTAGAAAATATGGCTATCTGATAACCTAGAAATTTATTAGTAACTAATAGACGGTTACCACATATCATGTAGATATTTTGGGCAAAAGGATGATTCATGACATTTTATATTATTCAGGAGGCTGCACGACTTAAAATGTATGAATATTTGTTTCTGACATTGTCCATGAAATATGGTGGATAGTGGTTCACTGCGGATAACTGAAACCATCTAAAGGAAAGCTACAAGTAAGGCAAGACTTCAAAATCTTCAGAGATTTAATGAAACTAAATTAAGTTGATTCATTCTCTCCTCAAACTTTGTCATGGTTCTTATATCTACTACAATAGAACATAGCAATGCAAATAAACCTTGAGTTGATTGTAGACATGTCTCCAACGTATTAATTCAAGATGACTGGAATTCTTGCAGAAAGAGACAGAAATGCATAAAGTGAGGACATTCATGAGGATGGATGTAGAAGTTCAAGTGCTAAAGGTGCAAATAATGATGCTCAGGATTGATATCCACTCACCATTAACTGAGAGAAAACAAGGTAAGATTCTCTTGAAAATGTCTCAGAACAAGCATGGCCCTGCTGCCACATAGACATCAGATAGACCTCCATCCTTCGGAAGTTTGATACAGTAATGTTCTGTTGTTTTAATTCACTTAGTGAGTAGTACTTTACTTCAGCAGCCATAGGAGGTATGAAGTTTTAATTACAATTTACACTATTTGATTTAAGGTTGTATATTTGATCCAACTTATCAGGTAAATATTAACTAAATAAATTATGTTGTATTTTGATATTCTAGATGAATAAATCTATGCCTATTATTTTTCATATTTCTTAATGTTCTCTATTATGATTTAATGATAAGTAGGACTTAAAGGTAGTAGGTACTGGAATTTGCATAATGCTGCTTATTTTATTTCTTTTTTCTTCTGTATTTTAGGGAAGAGTCTACAGAGTGTTCATAGTCTCACTACTGGATCAGCCTCATAGTGGTTCTCCTGTTTACAGCCTCCCAAGTGCTGGAGTTACAGGCACACGCCACCATACCCAGTTTCAATCGCCCTCTCAGCATGCCCCGGGGGCTGGCATAGCAGGCCCCTGTGCCTACATGTAGGTGCTTTAATCCACTGAGCTATTTGGCCAGCTCTTAAGCTGCTTATTTTCAATATTTGTGCATCTTTTAAAGAAGGTGCTTTACTTCTAGAGGTGTCCTGCCATGGTCTATAGGAAATTTTTAAATAACCTCTCCTTGACCTATGAATAGGTAAACACTATATGCAAGGTACAGTAAGCCTTGATGAGACAGGAAAGCCCGATTTTCAAACTAAAAATTGAGAAAAAAGAATGACTAGCTGTTATAGTTTTACAACAAAATTTGGCAGTTTCCTACATACCTCAAGATACATCTACTATGTGACCTTAAAGTTCATCTTTAGGAGATTTACCAACAAGAAATGAAAACATAGATCTACATAGACATGTCATAAAAGTCCATAGCAGACTTGTACAAAATAGTAAAACCACTAGAGCAGATAGATCAAGTGAGGTATGATAGAAAACTGTTTAGTGACAAAAGAAAAAAAAATTAGTACAGATAATAACACAGGTGACACATCCCAATAAAGGAGAAGTTGACTAGTCCATGCAGTGTAATGTTATTGCTATGGTTTTGTCAGAGATATGTAATTAAACAAGATGGTTGTTGTCTCTCCTTTAGGGTAGGAAGACACAGACCATATAAAAGTACAAAAGTATCTCTTATGTGATGTTAATGTTCTATATATTGATAGATGATTGGATTACATAAGTGTCAATATACATAACACAATACAACTAATATTTGTGTATTCTATTCTATAAATTTTATTCTTAAATAGATTCTAAATAATCACTTTGATTCATATACATAACAAACTTGTAGGTGAAAGAGCACTGATCCTATAAACAGTTCTGTAATATATACAATATTATGATGATTGAATTATAGATAGTGAGATAAATTATAAAGCAAGTACAATAAAGGCTAATAAATTTTTAACTGTAAGTACATAAAAGTACTATAAAATTATTTCTACTTTCAAAATTTTTGAAATATTTTATAGTGAAATTTTGATAAAAGCCCTTATACATACATATGCATATGTAGATTCTAGAGTATTTTTCTCTAGTCATAAAAAAGATACTAATTTCTTCAACCATATTTTTCTAGAGCTACCCACAGCTGTTTATTATATATACATGACACTCAAAGCTAAACCGCTTCTTAAGATATTTTATTACTGGCAGTTGCTATTAAGCATCTATATTTGACCCAAATCTTAGTATTTTTCTATCACCACTGAATACAGTGTTTTACATTGACAGTTTTCTCATCCTTCAGCATGGAAAGTTAATGAATATTATATCAAAAGTGCAGATATTATTTAGGAACATTTGGAGTGAGTCAAATGTGACATGGTATATTTTTGCACTGACTCTTTATTGTAACCTCAATAAAAACTTCATTAATGTGTTATTTATCAGAAGGAAATTTTAATAAATGCTTATAAAAATGCAAGATATTCACAGTAATAATATGAAATAATGCTATGAGAAAGAGTGAGCCAAAGCTCACACAGGAGCAAATGAGGCTGAGGATGGAATTTGTCAGTGGACAGTTGATTAATATATTGAATGAAGGAAGCATGAATTTATCTGAGTACAATGAAACACTTTATGAACACTTCCTTTGATATAAAGTATGAAAAGTCAGTATTTTCAGTTTTTTCTTAGCTATTAACTTTTTAATGTCAAATCTAAAGCTGTGTTAGAAAAACTGTAGTGCTTATGCATTTACATATATATAGAGAAATGCATATGTATATACACACATTTTCCTGCCAAATTTACCCTTTAGAAATGTTGATGCTTTTATCTTATTTTATTAATTTATTAAAAAAATTTAAATCTTTATTTTGGCTAATCACATATTAGTGAAAAATATAAATAAAATGCCAACCAAAACACCTATATTTAGTTGAAGAATCAACATCTAATTTTTCTTCATATATATATATATATATATATATATATATATATATATACCCATCAACAGATAAGCAGATAAATATGTATATATTCCCAAATGTATTGAATTTCCACAGTCTTTAAATGTAGATGAGAACAAAAACAAGTCTAAATTATCTTTCATTTAAAAGAAATTAAAAAGGAGGACAGAGACAGAGATGCTTTTTCTTTTACTATGGGTATTATTATTATTATTTCATTGTTATTTTATGTACTTGGTACAGGATCTCACTGCACAGTTCAGGCTCATAGTGACCCTTCTGTTTTCAGCCTCCCTATCTCTGGGGTTAAAGGCCTGCTCCACCATGCCTGGTCTCGCTCAGGGTACCCTGGTGGCAGGGTCGGCAGGGTCTGTGGTACCAGGGATCAAACCCTGGTCCCTTCATTTGCCTAAGCAGGAGCTTATTCCACTGAAACACCTCACCGGCCCTTTTCTGTGGTAAAGAAAAAAAGTAAAATTAAAAATTAGGAACTTATTTGATTTTATTTTTATTTTCATTTTTATTTTTAGCACCAGAAAACATTAGAAAATAAAAAAGTATTCGGGGTATCAAAGGCAAAACCTCTGGATTGCTTCACAATCCCTGACTTGAAATAATACCACAGAACTATTCTGATAAAAGCAGCATTTGTATGGTCAAAGAAAGCAGATCTCAAGATCAATGCAAAAGGTTTGAAGAGAGAAAAACATCTTCCAACACACCCAGCCATCGTGTCATGACAAGAAGTCTGAACATGTTTACTATTAAAGACAGTTTCTTTAATATATGACACCAGAAAAATTGGCTTTCCACATGCCAAAACCTATAACTAGACGCATAAATATTATAGCGCACTATCAAGATCTCAATATTAGAACAGAAGCACTAAATTTGCTGGAAGAGAGAATTGGTAGAATTCTTGAAAATAAATCATATTGATAAACTTAGTTGTAAAAGAGAATGGCAAAAATACAAGAAAATTGAGTGTTAAGCAGAGAAAGTTACTTTTTCTTGACTCAATAGGGCAAAGACTTCACTAACAACAACAAAAGAAGCTCTTATACTGCCAAAGAAATCATCAACAGAGTAGAAAACAAGCCACAGAGAGAAAAGAAAAACTTAGCCATTTGTTCTTCAGACAAAGGAATAATAGCTAGAAAACACACACACACACACACACACACACACACACACACACACACACAAAATGGAAAAAAGTCAAATCCTCTCCAATTTAAGGAACCAATTCAAAAATGGGGATTTAAAATGAACAGATACTCCTGAGAAGAAATATTAATGACAAATAAATACACAAAAATATTCCACAGCACTGATAATTTGAGAAATGCAAATTAAAACAACACTGATATTTCATCTCAGTCCAGAAAGAATAGCTATTATCAAAAATCAACCAATGACAAACCCTGGCAAGGCTCTGCAGGAAAAGGAACTCGGAGCCATGCTTTCGGTGGGAATGCCGACTGGCGCAGCCACTGTGGTAATGTTTGGCGAGTTCACAAAAACCTAGAACTAGATGTTCCATTTGACCAGTTTATTCCCCTTCTTAGTATCTTCCCAACAGTATTAAAAACACCTTACAATAGTAGGATGTATGTATACCCATGTTTATACCAGCCATTTGTGAGAGCTAAATCTTGGAAACAACCCAAGTACCCATCAACAGATAAGTAGATAAAAGAATAAGGATTTTATACACAGCAGAGCAATATTCAGCCATTAAAAAAACTTTGAGATATTTGCAGCTAAATGGATGGACTCTGAGGGGATGCTCCTAAGTGAAATAAAACAGACGCAAATGTTTAACTATCACATTGTCTCTCTCATGTGGCAAATTGAAAGCGTAACCAAGAACCAAAATGAATAATAGATATTGTGAAATAGGAAGTAATTTTTGAAAAGAAAAGGCAAACAGGGATGGGAGGAGACAAAAGAATAAAATGGAAACGAAGCTTTGTAAATAAGGAGGGAACAGAGGGGAAGGGAATGGGGAAAAAAGAGGAACTAAGTGCATGTACAGTTTTAAATTCTCTATGTTGAATCTGATTATTATGTATATCTTAACAGTATCAATATAATAGTTGTAAAAATCAATGGCAAAATACAAGAACTTGAGTAGGGGCTGGGGAGATAGCTCTGGGACCTAAGTGCTTGCCTAGCAAGCTCAACAACTTGGGTTCAATCCCCAGCACTGCATGTCAGGGTTGTGCCAGCCACTGAAACCAGGTTTGGTGGTGCAGAACAGTAATATCAATGCTGGGGAGGCTGAAACAGGAGGATAACTATGAGTCTGAGCTGACTAGTGAAACCTCAAACCAAATAAATAAATAAATAAATTTTTTAAAAAATTAAGAAAAGCATAATTGGGTAGGAAAGAGAGTAAGTCATTTTTTTCTTTTCTGAATAAACTATAAGAGTCATCATGAATTTACTTCGGTTATGATCTTGGGTTAAGACTTTTTTTAGTCATTGACTTATTTGACATTCACATCAAAACTTTGTGATGACACCTATAATACATATATACATATATATATGTATATATTTGTGTGTGTGTGTGTATATATATATATATATATATATATATATATAATTTTATGTGTTTGTGGGGATGAGACTTGTCTGAAGTCATAAATATATTTTGAAGCAACTTCCTGTAATCAGGGATATTCCTTTGAAAGATGATGTGCTGTTAGTATTTAATTTAATAATGAAAATGTCAAGTCTATTCCTACTAATACTATGCTTCCACAATAGTTATTAGGTCTAGTTCCATGATACGTCCTCCTAGTATCCAGCCAACTACCACATTATCCCAAATAAGCCCAATTCTTTGAAGTGTAAAGCTCAGTATTTTTGTGAGAACCATGGACAATGCAATGTGGACTGGCTATGTGGAAACACATGGTTAGTCTTAGTTTTTGAACTTTCTTCACTGTTGATAGAACTATTAACAAAAATATTTAATTCTTTATAAAACAGTAAAAAAGCAGTGATTAAACATAATATCCAGTGCAGTCTCTGGAAAAGCATAAGAAATGGTGCAGCAAACTAACCACAACCACACTTGTAGGCAGTGGGCACCACTGCTTTGACTCATAATGACTGCATTGACAGAACGTTTGATTTCTGTCTGTCTGTCTGTCTGTCTGTCTATCTATCTATCATCTATCATCTACCTATCTATCTGTCTGTCTGTCTATCTATCTATCTATCTATCTATCTATCTATCTATAAGGGCAGGGCTGGCTTGGCATATGGTGCCAAAAATCGAAGCTCAGTCCCTGCTCAGCTTTAGACCACTGAGCTACCTTGCCAGCCCATTTTACTTTGTTTGGTACTGGAGATCAAACTCATGACGTTGGGCTTGCCAGGCAGGTACTTAGGCTGCTGAGCTATCTCCCTGGTCCTGACTTCTAACGAGGATTAAATCCAAATATTCTGAGAATTCTGAAATATGGGCCCCTTAGCTTATTTTTTGTTTATTTTTATTATTTTGGTTTTTTGCAGTACTTGGGGCTAAACTCATAACCTTGCATTTTCCAGGCAGGTGCTCATGCTGCTGAGCTGAATCTCTAGCCCATGGACCACTTATTTTAAAAAATGTTTAAATTGATGTAAAAATTCCTATCATTGCTTATTGATTATACCCCCGTGGGTGGGTCTTGAGCCTAGAATTAGCACATGATGTGCTTTCCGAAGCTCCGAGGCAGAAGAAATAGGAGCAATGGCCCCACCACTGACTTGCTCGAAGGTCTGGTGGGTGATGGGATACTCCCGCATGATCTGCTTGTCTGGGAGACAGGTATGCAGTTTTCTATGACCTCTGAACTGTTTCCAGTTTTTTCAGCTCTCTGACTTTGAAAAAAAGGTTTTACTAGTTTGCCTTAGCCCAATATTTTCATGGAAGCTACGCAATGTCCAAGTCTGGATTGTAGACACCTTTCATCGTCGAGGACCATTAAAGGGAGAGAAGCAACTAGGGCAACCGTGGAATGAATCTGTGCTATCCCTGATCCTGGCAGCATGAGCATGGGGCCCCTAGACAGCAGCGCGGTCACTCAGAGCAGGTCTCATGCCTGGGGTTTGCCCAAATGCTCTGTGGCCGATTATTTAAATTATTAAGAATTTTGTGTTGAGTGCAGTTTGGTGGGGCATAGGTCGTGAGCTGGGCTTAAAGCCTTTGCTCAGTGTCTGTCCCACCCTTCTGCTCCCCCACCTAATCAGCTCAGAGAGGACGCTGGTCCAGCCGTGCTTTGCTTCTGCTCTCTCACCCCATGCCACCTAGGGCTGAGGCAGGTTGAGCCTGGGCACCTCTGCTCCAGAGATCAGGCCCCACCTACTGGGAGGCACTATAGTCATTCTGAAAGTAATACTGTGCCTGAACAACCATGCCATTCATCAAAAATAAATTTTAAAAATAGTAACAATTCAATTAAGGAAACGGAACAAAAGGAAAAAAATTCATCTGTTCTTTTAACAGCGGGCTCCGAGTTTCATTTTTCCTGGGCATTGAGAATTATAGCTCCCTATACTAGCTGCTTTCCTACTTTATCCCTTGTTAGCTACAATCCTCCTTTTCTTCACTTGATACATGCAGTTCCAAACTACACAATGCAACAAAACCTGATAGTTTTAAGGCGTTAAGAGGAATGGAAAGCTATTTTATTTCAAATAGGCATGACTCTATGCCCTGAATCTGGAAGATGTGTAAGGCAAGTATCTGTATTACAGCCAGCGCTTGCTAGCGCATCTGCTCGGTCAGTGTGGTTTGTCTCACACGTACCGCGCATAAGGCAGAGCTGTGAGATGGTCACACAGACCTCAGGCTTTTGTTCTTACCTTTGCTAAAATTACTGACCTTGGTTGAGTTGTTTAACCTTCCTTAGCAGCTTCATACTTCCATAAAATTATTTTAATCATACCACTAAATTTTGTTAGGACTAAATGTACTCACATGAAATAGATATGCAAGCCACATGCCTACCATGTCATATAGGCATTTTCTGTGAAAAATTTACACATACAACTCAAAAATACTTTTAGGATTTCACTGCATACAGGTTAAAGCTTCTGTTTGTGTGAAATATAGCATATCTCTCTTTATGGAGTACTTTTAAATAGCACAAAAGAGATGGCTAGGGTTCCTCACAGATATAACAATTTGTTCAGTCTTATGAAAACTCACCAGGGCTGGCAAAATAGCTCAGTGGATTAAAGTGCCTGTTAGCAGGTGCAGGGGCCAGGGGTTCAATCCCCAGGCCTGCCATGCAGGGACATGCCTGAGATGGTGACTGAGACTGGGCATAGTGGCACAAGCCTGTAATCCCAGCTCTTGGGAGGCTGTAAACAGGTGGATCACTATGAGTCTGAGGTAGTAATGAGACCTTGAACACCCTGTAGACCCTTCTCTAAAATTAAAAAAAAAACTCATCATGTGGGTGAGAGATTTATATAAACAAGTTTTACAGAGGCAAATTGTACTTGAATTAATTTTGATGATGGACTTTTTTGAGACAGGGTCTCACTCTACAGCTCAGGCCAGCTTTGTGCTCACTTTTGTAGGCTAGTTTCAAACTCACAACAATTCTCTTATCTCCACCTCCTGAGTGCTGGTATGATGCACATTTCAATATTGAAATGTCAGCTTCTGGAGCCTTAAGTAACTCTCACACTGCCCTACAAGTTAGTTGAGAATTATCATCTATAAAACTATGAAAATCATAGATGACTACTGATTGCTGGAAGGTAGCAAACACGTCTAAGGCAGCTACTTAAAATAAAGCAAATCACATTCTTATAAACAAGCACAGCCAAAGAGAAAAATAGTTTAATTACTTCTCAAGAGTTCACAAAAAATTATGTGAGCAATAGACAATAGGGGTTATTTGGGAAAATAAGGTAAATGATTTTTTAAATGTGATTTATTCAGATCTTGCTTATGACTAAGTTAGCCAAGTTATGTCCCCACAAAGGATTGAGGACAATAATGATAACTAGGTTTTAGTTGCCAAAATAATTACAAAGAATCATTCAGTGATAAACACTAGAAATAAATAGTTAACACTTATGAGTGTCTAAAAAGCATTTTCTAAATGACCTAGAAAGTCTATGAAAGGAGAGTGGATCAGTACCATGAAATGAAGTTCACAAATGTGAGGCATTCAAATCACTGTTGGAATTGTAGAGCCTTAAGTAGTAGTCAGAATTAATTCCTGTTGAAGTAACTGAATGAATCCCTTCTGCTTCCCTGAATGAAGCTAAAGTGTAGTCACTGTACATGAGGCCCATGCTCGCCTCCTGGATCCAGTGGAAATGGACAAAAGTTCGCTGTGTGGTATTTTAAGAGAGCAATAAACCCCTCTCAGCTTCCTTGCATACCTTTTTTTCCAATTTTTGGCTCCATTGTCTCTCTACCTTGCACAGCACAATAGAAAGACTCCTGTGTGCGATCTGCCAATGGTACATAGAATGAGTCTGATAGAAATAAGAAGAGAGGAGGGGCAGAGCCAGGCAGTGGAAAGAACACATCGATCCCCATGAAGTCAAAACCATTGTTGGGACTTACAGCATCTCCTAATGTGTGTGTGTTTCAAAATCTAAGGCAAAATATAGTTCTTTCAATTTATTTCTTGCAATGTGACTTATAAAGTACAGTAAGGAACAGCTTAATAAAAAATATCTCTGGGCTTTCTTTTTTACCAGTAGCATGAACTGCACACACAGAAGAATGATGCTCTATTCTTTGGAATTAATTGTACAGTAAATATTCAACAGAGACAGGGTAGATTTCATGTGTGCAAAGTGTGAAAGGAAAAACCATGCTGTCTGCAGTCCTCAAGAGCCAGCAGAAAGCGTCCCAGACATAGCAGATTTTTATATTTCAGTAAATTTTAAGTGCTCCTGTGAAAACAAAGCACATCATTACTGAACAGAACCCTAAAATATATCATAATAAAGAAGACAGGAAAATTTTCAATAACAATTTTCTGAGTTGAGAGCAAGAAAAAATTAATAACAGTATTTACCAGGCCCATTTATAACAGAACAAACCTTATGAACCCTCCATGAATCAATTAACAAAAGGAGGAGCATTATGCATACAAATTATAGTATATTACCTGATAATTAGTAAGAGCTAAACCTAAAAGTTTACAAATTTCTCTTCTCATGAGATTAGGAAAGCATGATACCATAAAGATTTCATTAATTCCAAAAGTACCAATAGATTCCATATAACTCCATTTAAAAAATAAATATACATTTCATAGGATTTGAATAGATAATTTTGTGAAAGTAGAGAAGTACAAATTTAAATCACACATGGTACTTTTATGTGAAAGGAGCTTTGCATGCCATGATAAAATACTGTGGACTGGATAGCTTAATTAGTAGAAATTTATTTCCCTGCTGTTCTGGAGACCAAGAGGCCACAGTTAAGGTACAAGCTTTGTTAGTCCTCTTTTCTGGCTTAAAGATGCCTGCCTTCTTCCCACAGGTATTTACTCATTTGGCGGTAAAGAAAGAGAGCACTTCTCTTCTCGCAGGACACCATGAATTTCATAATGAAGACTTCACTTTCGTAGCTTTATCTAAGTCTATCTATGTTCTAAAACCCTCATCTCTAAATATCATCACACTGGTGATGAGGGCATCAGAGCAAGTATTTGTGTAGGACATAATGCAGGCAACAGCAATCCCACAGCTCTTAAAATGTCTAATTAAAAATGACTATCTTGGGGCCAGAGAGCTAGCTCAGTAGACTGAAGCGCCTATTTAGGCAAGCTTAGATAAGCACAGGGACTGTGGTACGACCCCCCCCCACACACACACACCGCATGCTGGGCCAGCCTGCACCAGCCAAAGTGTGTTGTGGTACACATCTGTAATCCTAGCACTGGAAAGCAGGAGGATCACTATGAGTCTGAGTTGCATAGTCAGACTGCAACAACTAAATACATCAAAAAATAATTAATTAAGAATGACTATCTTTATGATTGAAGCTATGTATATTGTTTCAGTCTAGCAAGGCAAAAACGTTCTACAAACCTCCTGCACACACACTTTTCCTGTAATTAGCAGTAATACATTGTAGATGTTGTTAAAAGGGTACATATTCTATTATACATTTTCAACCCTGAAAAAGGGAGTTGGAGAGAGGGAAACCTAGGGAGAAAAGAAAATCTTAGTCAAGAACAGCATCTAGGGAAGAATTGAGAGAATAATACAAAGAAAGAAAATTAAAATAGTCAAGAGTTCTGCAATGAAGAAATGGACAGAGGCTAATAATGCATACAAATTTTCAACTTTTATAATAAAAGTTTTCATAAAGAATGAAAGATAAGTATAGTTCCAGAGAGCTAATTCACTTTCATTAACCTTAAAGGAAAAAAGTAAGACTGAAAGACAGATGTGACTCAGAAGGGAAAGGAAAACTAAAGAAAACATAGTGGTAAAGACAGAGTACTAGCTGAAGATACAAGGAGGCAGGTTTCATACTTTAAAAGCATACACATAATTTCTGGGAAGGGTATCCATTTCCAGTCAAAGAGGGGAAAGTGTTCTTGAAAAAGTGATGAATAGTTAGCAATATAAGAATTTTATTAAGGCATATTAACGTGTCAAAAATAAATAGAATAGAAGTTAAATGCATAAATGTTTTGCTCTAGAAGTGAATTTAGAGATGGTAGGAGAAATGCTTGAGATAGTACTTTGGATCTTGAGTGGATATTATTGAGACAACAGCGCAAATCATTTTACTCTTGAGAAGTTAGGGTATGTGGTAAAGGAAATTGGACTGTGCAGTACGTATGCCATTAGTTCAGTTTAGATTTAGAAGGTTTTGCTAATGAACATTGGAATAAACAATTTGTGTAGGAGTAAATTTTCAACAAGATATTTGAAGAGTAATCCACACTTGTAAGAGTCTTTCTAACCCAAGAATTTACCATCTAACGTGCTTTCAGGCGTAAGATTTTAAATAAAACTTCTAATTTGGTAAAACTAGATTACTGTTTAAAACACAACCTCTTAGCAGAATCTTTGCACTAGATATCTCCTATTTCTTTTCCCTCTTTGTGTTTGTCTTATATAAAAAGAAATTCAGCTTTTAGAAACACAGCAATAAATTCCATTTAACTCAAGGCAAAATAAGGTCTATATTAAATTTCCATTGAAGATACTTGGCTGAAAGCCTCTCTGAGAAATCAAAGGAAAAAGAAACTAGAAGTATATAAACAAGTTATAAAGGAGAAATTGGTTTTGTAAGGATAGATTTATTTCATTTGACTTTCTTTGGGCAATATTAAATATATAATGTATACGGTGAAGATTTTCTTAGTGTTCCTACTCAGCTTGGATCCATACTTCAGAAAATAAGGAAATGTTGATTGTTACCATTTAACCTGAACTTTCTCAGAGAACTGGAACATCAGCATTAAGTGACGTAGCCTATGCCTGAGAGAGCAGGCAAAACGCAACTGCCTTAAGCCTCTGGCTTGTGTCTGAAAACACATTAATGCAGCGAGTTCTCTGGAAGGGTGGGAGCTGCCCATAGCCAGCTCCTTTACTCTTCAACAACACTAATATTTTGATTTTTTTCCTCAATAAGTTTAATACAGCCAATATAGCTTAAAATTTTTTCTATCAAACATGCATTTTGTATCATAAATGTACTACATAGGTGGCCTCCTGACCAAAGCCATCAATAATCAACAATTTAACTCTAGTGCACTACTTCATATTAGGTTACAGATATATATTTATAATAAAATATATTTCCTCTAAAAAGTCATCCACTCCATCTGGATAGCACTTTTTCCTCATAGGGGAATGAACTTTGCAGGTTACATCATCCATAATTGTTCGAAGTTCCTCTTTTTAATGGTTTTCCTGGTATTGTTTTTTATTGCTGTCCAGAAACGAGACCTCCACTTCCACCTCCGGTCTTTACCTCCACAATCTTATGCCTTAGCTGTAAAGTGTTAGAGATGAGGACAGCATTCCTGCATCTGTGTTTTTTCTCGTCTTCCCACTTTGCTTGAGATTTCAAATACTACCATCCATGATTTATTTTGTCTAAGGTATAGCAAATATAGCAAATGGTCTTCTCTTTTAACAGATCACATTAATTTTCCTGAGGGAGAATTTTTTCACTCACTCTGATATAATTACTTCTCCTGTGTGTTCCTTTATGCTTTCCCCAAAATAGCAGTTGTATCTTGATAGAGCACACTTCTCAAGGAATCAAAATCGACAAATGCCAGCTTGGCTGTGGTTGAGAAGGGACCCTTCTACACTGTTGCTGAGAATGTAAACTACTGCAACTACAATGGAAATCAGTATGGAGAGTTCTCAACAACTAAAATTAGAAATTCCATATGGCACAGCTATGCGACTCCTACACATCTTCCCCACAGAGCTTAAGACGTGGGACCACAGTTATAAATGCCTATCAGTGTTTACGGTGGTGAAATTCAGGATGGCAAAGTCCTGGAAACACCACGTGTACCCACCTATAGGAAATTGGAAGAAGAAAATGTGTCATCTAAATGTAATGAAATACTGCCTGTCTATCAAAAAAAGACAAATTTGAGACATTGTAGGTAAATATGTGTACCTGAAAAATAAGTAAATCAGACACATAAGCTTGAATGTTGTATTGAGTCTCTCAACTAAGCAAGACAAATTCTGAACTAAGGGGAAAAAAATCGAGGAAGCGAAAATGGGAGACTGAGTCTCTTTCAGATAGGAGGGGTCCAGGGCACCAAGGGCATGAATGAGGGGAAGGCAGGGCAGACACAGGGCGAGTGAAATTGTGGCAGGGACAAAGTCCTAATAACCTGGATGAACGTGGTCATTATATGCCCGGGACACGAACTAAGTAAACAGTACCAACAGGAATGAGGAGCGGGAAAAGGAGAGCTAGAGGAGGAGTGTGGGTGTGGAAGGAAAGGGACTTTAAAAAATCAAAACTGTGCTATGTACGGATACCAGCTGCCCAAGATGATTGTAAAATGCATGTACTGTTTTAGGCACTTATTGCATTGATGAGAAGGCTCTTCGTGAGCTCTGAATCTAGATGGCTTCTTTAGCTTTCTTTTCTGCAGTCATTTCTGCATTGGTTCTATTTTATTCATTCATTTATTTTTATTCATTTAAATTTTGACTGAACTGTGGTCCCTGTGCTTTGCCTAATCTTGCCTAAGCAGGTGCTTTAGACCACTGAGCCATCTCACTAGCCCCTAGTTCTATTTTTAAATGTCAGCAAAGTTCTTGATGTCACTCATATGGCAAACACTGCCTCACATCACCTCTACACCTCATGAAATGTTTTCATTTAGGCTCTCAGAAAGAGAACTTCTTTCAAATCATTGTTTGCTAAGGTTGTTATATTTTTGAGCATCACTGACCCTTTGTGTATAAAATGAACTGCCATACCATCATTTTCTTTTTCTTTTATATCACTTAGAATGTATTACTTTCAATAATGGTAGTTTTTATTCTAGCTTTTTACAATTTATATATAGAAATCACAAGCATTTCATCTTTTTTTCTGGTCTAATTCTGACATTCATAACAATGTCTATTTTCTCACTACATCAATGAAAAGATGTTTTGTCAATTAATAAAAGAATTCTTTCATTTTCTAAACATTTTAATTTCTGTGTCAGGACTTGGACTTCCCCTTGTTTGTGTCAAGTATATAATAGTCAGAAGAAATTCTATGAAATCTCTTGCACATGGAAAATATCTTAGAATTCAGTGAGTGATAATATTAAGACAAAATGGTCAATTTCAAAGGGAAATGATATTAATTTAAAAGAAATGGAATTTCGATTCCCACATCATAAGGATATAACTTCAGAATGAATGTATAAAGTCATTTTAGTTTTATGGAAAACCCACTGCCTGTTTTTATTGCTGTTCCTTTGAGCAGGGAAGGTGTCTCCTCTATGAAAGGACAGGCTGGCATCTGCAGGTGTACCAGGGCATCTTACACCCGCTCAACCCTCTTACCACATAAGATCATCATACTTCCTGTGAATACACATGACCTTTGTTACCTTCCGATGCTTTCAGCTTAGTGGTGGATCACAATTAAATAAGGCTTTTATTGGCTGGGGAGATGGCTTAGTAGAATGAGTGCTTCCCTGGCAAGGGAAGGGACCTTCTACACTTCCAAAACAAAATAAAAATAAGGCTTTCAGAATAAAATCTCCTGCTGTCTGAAAATGGCTTAATCCATCTCTTTTCAAAGGTTTGGGTTCTAAACAATGATCATTTGCCTGAGGGAAAGATTAATAATCCCAGGTTTTTGTTGTAAGTCTCAGTAGGTGATATGTTATTTTTCTTTAAACACAAATTACACCATATTTATAAAGATGGTTATAGAAAAGATGGTCTAGATTAACAAGTGGCTATATTTCCTTTTGGTACTATTGATTTAGATTAAATGCTTTTCATGGTAACCATCATTATAAAAATTAATAAAATTTAACTTGCTGGTTATCACAGAACTATTAACATGGCAAACTCCATGCCAGATAACGCCCCCTCTCTCCCCCACCCCTCTGTGTGTTTGTGTGTCTGTCTGTCTGTCTCTCTCTCTCTCTCTCTCACATAGCAGTACTACAGAAATTCAATTTCATTCAAAATTTTCATGTAGAAAAACAGAATTACAGAGGAATGTTGAAGGGAAGTGGATTCACAGTCACATTTTCATCTATAAGATTTCAAAATATGAAACTTTTTGCAACACGTCACCAAAACAAAAGCATCATTATTGGGGTATAGTTTACTTTTCTCATGAGTTCTCCACCAGTCCTCTACCACCAGTCCTAAGGGATGGCAAATTCTCTTTGCACACAATGAGAAATGACATCATAAAATGCTAATTCATATCTTTCTATCCCGAATTGTTACGTTGTTTTCCTTAATGAACCAAAAATCATCAATTACATAATATGCTGATTTCCTCACATCCATGGTCTTAGTTTGCAGGTTTCAGTTACCATTGTTTAACTGTGATCCAGAAGTCTTTGCATGGACAGTTCCTAAGCTATTCATACATTTTAAATTGGACATTTTCTTAATACAATAATTAAAAATACAATAAAGTAGTCCTGTTACTTGAAATATGTGAGTCTTCCATAATTAAAGATAATGATAGGACAGAAGAGGCAGCCTCTTGACTACTATGTGCTAAATTCTGAGTTTCATCCTCAATAATGCCAATATAAGAAGAGCATTGTAAGATCAAAATCACCTCTATATGTTACTAAGTTCCTTAGGGTATATCATATACATTTTAGAGTAAAAGGACATTAAGGTATCAATATTTCTATTCTACTTCTCTATATCCTCTAAAATGTATATATGAAAATGATTTTAAACATCTGACTTTTTAGTTTTTCGACAGGTTCATTTTTATTCACGTTTTAGTTAATAATCCATTTAGGTGAACTATTTCAGTTTCCTCAAACATGGCTACAATCTAACCATGCTTAATATCAAGAGTCCAAGCATGTATTCCTTGTAATAGAGCTTGACCATTCAACATTTTGCAATACAATAATGAGCAGTAAATTGGATTATTTTCATTTTCATATTTTCCAGAGCCACAATAAACTACTTCTCTCATATATTAGTATTCCTAGTTCCTTATTTTAACTTAATTTGAAATATGCTATGATATAAAAGAAAATATTTGTTCTTTTTTATTATTTCATTTGATTGGTAAGGACCACACATCAGTTTTTGTCTGTATTTTTCTTAGGCAGGCATCTACAGGGTGTTCAGGGTCTCATTACTAGATTGGACTCATAGTGATCCACCTGTTTACAGCCTCCTAAGAGCTGGGATTACAGGTGTGTGACACCACCCCCAGTATCAATTGCCCTCTCAGCTCGCCCCGAGGGTAGGGCTGGCATGGCAGTACTGGGGATAGAACCCTAACCCCTGTGCCTGCCTGCAGGAACTTTAATATACTGAGCTATTTGGCCAGCTCTACAAATTGTAGTTTAAGTGAGATTTGATTACTTAGTCTTGGCTGCAGATATAAGACATCTCCTAAAGGTATTCTTATGAGTATGATGAGTTGTAATGGTCTCTACTGTCAGCCTAGTTGCATGAACAGCCTCGTGGAGGTGTGATCATGTTGTGGGGTGCTGCACTCATAGTGAATTACCCTGAATGAGCCTCAGGTGTGCAGAGCCCTGCTGGAGGAGGCAAGGCCCTGGAGTAGGTTCAGGAAGGGCAAGGTCTAGCTGGCCTGCTTCCTTTGTGCCCTGCTCCCAGTCACCATGGCTTGGGCACATTCACCTCAGCGTGCCAGCACTCAGCTATGCTGCTTCTGCCCTGAAGCCTACAGGTGGTGGCCTGAGTCCCCAAGCCAGGTCAGCTTTCACATTGCTGGAACAAAGTATCCAACACTGGCCTGCCTTTAAAATATTCACTTAATACTATTCTCATTGATGTTGCCCAAATTTTTCATCAGCTCTCCAGGCTGGACCTGGAGTTATTGGTTGCACCTTGAAACTATGATGCTGGATGAAATTAATTAAATGCATGAGCTGGGGAGATGGCTCAATGGAATAAGTGCTTTCCTGGCAAGTACAAGGGCCTGAGTTCAATCCCTGGTTCCACCAAAAAAAAAAAAAAAAAAAAAAAAAAAAAAAAGAGAGAGGATAGATCATAGTTGCTTTTTGTTTGTTTGTTTGTTTGTTTTTAAATGAGAAACCCAGAGTCCAATGAAAGAGTGAAATAAAAGACAGAGAGTAGAAAGTGGGGAGATGGATTGCTCTTGGAAGGACAGGGCATCAAGAGATGGCAGAGGGGCTCGGAGGGAAGAGGGAGGGGACAAACACACACACCAATGAGTGGGGAATGTGTAACAACTCCACACAGGGAATGGAAGCATTATGTGCTGCAAACAGGTACAGGAATGGAAGAAGAGCAAGGAAGGGCTGGGGCAAGGGGATAGAAAGAGGAATGAAGAACTTTCAGATTACTGTGCAAACCCCTCCCCCAGAATATAAGCACTATATATTAGAATCATATACTAACAAACTGAAATTATAAAAACATCAATCAATAAATGGCAACTTAAGCAGGTTTTTTTTTTCCTTTCTTTCTTTTTTTGGTGTTTAAGACAGAGTGTACAGGGTCTCATTGCATAGATCAGACTTGTAGTGATTCTCCTGTTTGCAGCCTCCCGAGCTGGGATCACAGGCACACACCACCAAGCCCAGTCTCATTTTTGCTATCTCAGCGTGCCTCGGGGGCACTGCGTGCCAGGGGATTGAACTCCTAGCCCCTGTGTCTGTCTAAGCAGGTGCTTTAATCTTCTGAGATATTTGGCAGCCCTATGAGATATTTCTTTAAACTTAACAGGCTTTGTACTTTTTTAGATCAGATTATGTACTTCTGTATTCCAAACCAGTAATATACTCATTGAACAAATGTTGTTACTGTTCCTTTTTGTATCTGTATCACACTGATGGCTTTGTTTCTATCCTTATTTGAGAGATGGAAGCAAGTTCTATATAATATTGGATTTGTAGTTCAGAAAAAAAATCAAAAGAAATCTAGAAATTTCCTTCATTTGTTTTTATTAAAACTCCTATTGGTAGAACTATTACTGCTGCTACTTTATTGAAATTCATTGGAAATTATCAATAAGAGTGTCAACTCAGGTGTTCTGACATGAAAACACAAAATATTTCCCTAAATATTACCTTTTGCTGTTTTTGGAAGCCCAACAATATGTCCCTGCACAAGGTATGTGGCATACATTGCTAAGAATGCAGAATTGTTGAGGTATGAGATAAAGTAGTTTAGATGATGAAAATAATTTTAACCTGTAGTAATGTTGAGTTCATGTCTGTGTATATTGTTAAAGGTATTGCTAGGAAATGTGGGGAAGTTAATTCAAAATTTTATTTATTATTCAAGGAATTATTAAGAAGGTTGCAAGCTCAATACAACCATTGCTCAGTTTTACTGGTTTTGGATGAGAGTTCGAAATGCTATTGCAAAATTCAGCAACATGGGTGGTTGGGTAGTACAATTTTAGAGGGATTTGAAAACCTTAATAAAGGCCACAGAATTATTTTCATGTAAAATGTTTTCATACTAACATTCAGTGACCTTTAATCAAGTATCCAACATAAAATGTAAAGAGGAATCTGTACAATCTTTGAGTTTCTTAGAGCTATCCTAATTAAAGCATCTAACATGTTTCCTTTAAAAATAAAATGTTCAGGAAGAATAATTTAAACTAGAAGAAAATGAACACTTATACTTTACTGCTTTGAAATTTTATTTTTTTAAGTGAGCCAAATTTTTAATATTCATTTCTTGCATTTTAACTGTTATTTGAAGACACTCTTAGTTGAGATTCTGCACCACGGATTTTGCCAGCCACATAAATGCAACCAATCCTTTACCTTTTGATTTCTCTTTTGATTCAAGAGCAGATCTAACCCTGAAATGTGAATAAATGTTCAATGTATTTTTTTCCTAAAAATAAATTATAGAATGATAGAGACATAGTGAGAATAAGAAAACATGATCCTAGCTAACAAGGTTTTTATTAAATAAATTCATGTCAGAGAAAATGTTCTAGACTGATTCTGGCTGTCCCTGAGTTCACTTTGTAGCTCACGCTGGTCTGGAACTTGCAGTGACCCACCTGCCTCAGTCTCCCCAGTGCTGGAATTGCAGGCATGCACCACCATACCTGGCGCCTAGACTAAATTCTTAATACCCTTCCTTTACAAATATTTCTTTCATTCCTGTTTACATTGAGTATCTGTATGTTTTTCCATGGAAGAATATACATACTTAAAACCTCCACAGCACTCAGTGCAGTGCTTTCCTCAGTTTTTTTATCCACTGGATTCCCCAGTACAGAGGAAGCCTGTGAACATCGGATTCTCTTTTTCTGAACATCGGATTCTTAATGAACTGACTCAGCAAATGTGTACTCATTTGATGGCCAATTCTCGAGTATGGGGTATATGTCAACAAAGAAAAAGTTATCTGTCTCAGTGACTCTTCTCTCTATGCTGGGACAAATACCTGACACTTAAAGGTTTATTTAGCTCAGTCAGTGGAGGTTTCAGTCCATAGTCAGCTGGCTCCAAGGGAGAGTGGCACATGGCAGAGGGCAGCAGTTCATGGTAGGGGGCAAATAGCAGAGAGCAGTGGCCAGCCAGATAGCTCAATGGATTAAAGCCGTTGCTTAGGCAGACTTCGGGGCTGGAGGTTCAATCCCCCGCCTGCCAAGCTGGCCCATCCTTGGGGCAATCTGAGACTGTGATCCAGATTGAGCATGGTGTCGAGTGCCTGTAATCCCAGCGCTTGACAGGCAGAAAACAGGAGGATCCCTATGAGTCTGATCTGTGCAGTGAGGCCCTGTAGACCCTCTACTAAATACATTTAAAAAAAGAGAGAGAGAGCAGAGAGCCAGGGAGTGGCAGCAGCTCTGGCAGCAAGCCAGCCTCTATTGCCTTCTTACATTACAGGCAAATTACCTGCCTCAGGGCAGGTGCAGTATCCACATCCACAATAATCAATCAGGAACTCCAGAAACTGGGGCCTGGAGATAGCTCAGTAAAATAAGCCCTTGCCTGGCAAGCACAAGGGCCTGAATTCACTCCCTAGTTCTGCCATGAGGCTTTGGGGTGACACCTACATACAAGTGATAACATTATCCCTACTTCCTTAGATTTATTTTCTAATGAGTGAGTCAAACAAAAAAAAAACAATGTAAATTTTAAAAACAAAAACAAAACAATAAAAATATTATATTGCATTAAGCAGTACAAAATATTCAAGAGGTCATAGCCATTGAAGAATACGCAATTATTTTTAGTACAGTAATTAAGAGGGACCTGTCATTGAAATTTTCAAAGCAGTAAGGGAGTCCTGCAGTCATCGAGCTGTTGTGCCTGGACAGAGGAAGCTGCCCGTGGCAGTATTAGTCACAGTACACAGCACGAGTGCCAGTTTCCTGAGTCTCCTAAGAACTGAACACAAGCCACCATGAACTTACTTGTTTACAACAGTGCAGGCTGATGTGCTTACACTGGTTGGTGCTGGAGGTGCGAACTGTGTCTCAGGGAACCAACACCAGTGCATCAGAGTCTATGTGTGCTTTCCTTGACCGCTTGGCGCTGGCATTGCCCAGAGCAGCAGGGCAGCATTTTGCTCTCTGCTATTGCTGTTTCCCCCTCTCCTTCCTGCCTCCCTCCCTGCTTCACTCCATTCTGACACAGGATCTCACCAAGTCACTAATTGGCCCAGGCTGGACTCGGCCTTGAGACCCTCCTCACCCGCACACTCAACTCTTTGCTTTCTTCAGTGACATCCTCCCCTCGCTTCCTTTTATGAGGGCACTTGTGGTTGATGTGGGGACCACTCAGCTTATCCAGCACAGTCTCCCGTGCCAGACCCTTAATTTAGAGCACTTTTACAATCTCTTTTGCCACACGAAATTGCCTTTCCAAGTTCAAGTTTTTGTTTTGTTTTGTTTGCAAGATAGGGTTTCACCATGCAGATTAGGGTGAACTTGAGCTCACTTTGTAGCCCAGGTTGGCCTCGAACTAATGGCTGTTCTCCTGCCTTAACCTCTCCAGTGCTGAGATTATAGGTGTGTGCACAATGCGCAGCCAAATCAGGCTTCTAATGAGGCTCCCAGTTAATTACACACAGCTTGAATTGCGTTTATTAAGTAGGAGCTCAAGGTACAGAAACCTCTGGCCAATGTATGTACATTTGTGTGTGTGTGGTATTGGGGATCAGACTTAAGTGCTGTGCACGTTAGGCAAGCACTTTATCACTGAGCTCACGCCTCGGCTCTAAACAGTATAATTTACATGTCTGTGATGTTTTTCTTTTTCTTCAGTCTGCTGCAGTAAGTTTGATTAACAGGAGCATTAATGAACAAAAGTGATTAAATTCTGGGCCAGTCAAATAGCTCAGCAGATTAACTTGCCCACAAGCAGGGGCTGGGGATTCGATCTCCAGGCCTGCTGTGCCATCCCTGCCCCCAGGGAGCACTGAAAAGCAATTGAGACTGGGCATGGCGTCACACAGGTGTAATCCCAGCTCTTGGGAGGCTGTAAACAGGTGGATCACTGCAATCGATCTATTACCGAGACCCTTGAACACCCCGTATACCCTTCACAAAAATACAAAAACATTATCAAAATCAATATATATTACATAAAATGAAATCCATGTTCTTATATAATTAATGTATCACTTTCATACTACTGTTTTTTAAATAAAAAAATTGAGATCTACTTCTGGCAGATTCTGCACTTATGCCACATTTTCATATATAATGCATATATAAATATATATCATATACTTAGGATTAAGGTAAACTTAATGACTATTCATATATTAGATAATATTAGAAGTATATTAGAAATGTTAACATGCACAATTATGTGTATATATTTCTGACCTCAAGTATTTAGAAAATATTTTCTGTAAACATGTTCTAAAAAGGAAAATTAGTAGTAAACATATAACAATGCTTATTAACAAAAGATTGTCTTGGTTCTTTCATTGCATCTAGTTTTGTAGTAAATAATATAGGTACTAAAAATATATTTTTTTTAAAAAAATGTTGGAAAAGTTTAATAGTTCAACTGGCCTTTACCCTGTCTTTCATGAAAATCCATTACCTAAACACTGCTCACATTCTACAAAATATTTAGAATTATGCTTTAGAAATGCTTTTTTTTTTTTTTTTTGTATTTAGGGAAGGGCCTACAAAGTGTTCAGGGTCTCACTACTATATCGGACTCATAGTGATCTGCCTGTTTACAGCCTCCTAAAGTGGGGATTACAGATACGGGACACCATTCCCAGTCTCACTTGCTTCTTGCCCCAGGGGCAGGGCCAGCACAGCAGGCCTGGGGATTGAACCCCCAGCCCCTGAACCTGATTGCAGGTTCTTTAATCCGTTGAGCTATTTGGCCAGCCCTCTAAAAATACTGTTACTTTGCAAAACCAACATAGAAATTCATGGGCAGCATCGTAACATGATATGTACAGATTCAGTTGGTTCTTCTTTGTTGAGAGAGCAAAGACTCACACAAAAATGGGCAAATTGAATTAATTCTTAGGTGGACTGGTGAGAGACCTCAGCAGGCTAAGCACCTGCTCAAGCAAGCGCAGGGACCAAGGTTCGATCCCTAGCACCACACGCCGCACTGCCCCCTCCCTGGGGTGGGGGGGGAGCGTGCTGAGCTGGCCACTGAGTACAGGCATGGTGGCACATGCCTGTAATCCCAGGGCTGAAGAGGCTGAAAACAAGAAGATCACGACGAGTCTGAGTTGTGTAGTGAGACCTGTACCAAATACAAAATAAATAAATATATAGACAGATAGATAAATAAATTCTTAGGTATTTCTTTGAAACGTTCTCAAATATGAGTGCTTTATTTTATTTTTTGTTTCTTTTTAATTTTTTTTGGCAGAACTGGGCATTGGACTCAGGCCCTTATGCCTGGCAGGGAGGTGTTTATTCCACTGAGCCATCTTCCTGGCCCCAAAATATGAGCACTTTACCTTACCACATTTGAAATGCTCTTGCCCAAAGCCCTCTATGTATAAAGGCTGAAGAATTACGTAAGATGGATAGGGAGGTATCTTTTATTTTCACTCCACTTTTTCTTTTTTAATCAATTTTAACACACTAGACAAATGACCCTTAAGATATTATCACATGTTTCTTCTGTGCAGGTTCTTCCCAATTCCCCACATTTTTATATTCTATTAGTTTTGGTAATCAATCTGCCATTTATTTGGCAATGCTCAGGTATATCCCGTCCTTACCTTCTAAAATAATGATGAAGGACTGATCCTGCTAAAAGATCCAGTTGTTATTTGAAATCATCAAGTAATTACAGTTATCACTCTGCACAACAAAAGAATAAAACTAGTTATGTAAAATGGCAATAACTCAGTTAATATCACTTAAGGAAAAGCTATATTATTCTTATCTGATAGTTGTTTGCCTCTGGTTTTTATACAACTGAATTTTTCAGAAACGAAAATAACATCTACAATAGCAAATGTGTGTATTTGTGGATATTTAGTTAATATATACATATTTCTGTATATACTTAGTCTATTCTTAGTATAAATAAGCAAAAAGTACAATACATATTGTATATAATAGTATAGTACTATTAATATATAATAGTATAGTAGTACAATATACAAATAGGATAATAAATATAATGAACTTGCTTTGTCTTTTGTGTATTTAGTTGTTATAATTACTGTAAAAATACTTTGGAGTTTTATATTTTTAACTAAAATCCTGATGCTGTCCACAATTCCTATTATGCAAGCCTGATACTAAATTCAAAGACAACTCGATGCTTGTCAGCCTTGTTTCTATTAACCTAAGTAGGCAACACAGATTTGTTTTCAGGAAACATTTAAAGTTATAAAATGTTAAAATTCAGGAGAATTAAAAATATTGAATTCATTATATTGCAATTTTTTGTGTAATTCTCTACAAACAAAAGTGTATTTAGGAATTACACAGGATTCTGATCTGGTTTTTATTTATATGATTTATTAATGAGAGCAGCATTATTGTATTGTAACTAATTACAGCAATATAAGTTAAAAGAATTACCACAAACTCATTGATCTTTTGGAATTAATGTTACTTTGTTACATCATTCATTCTGATTTGCCTCTAATTGCATTTAGATGTTGATTTTGTTCCTAAGTATATGATCTAAATGCAGGAATAATTAGTGCAAATTTCAAGTATGCCACTTTATTCAATGCGAGCTCTGAATGGAATCTATATAAAGAGCAGTAACTCACTATGTACAACATTCTAATGCTGCGCCAGGTGTTAAAATTGTAAGGAAATAAATTGTTTGGTAACTAATCCACAGAGAAGAAGGTTCATTTTGTTTTCTTCCTGTGCAAAGAAAATTAAGAAAACAGTCAATATTTGTTTTCCAGAAATGTTTGATCTCTGTCCCAGATTTATGTCTGAGTGTTTACTTGGTTTGTGTCGTTCTCAAGAGATGTGGCTTATTAGAGCTACTTGGATGTGTGAGAAATTAAAGACAATGTTTTGTTTTTGCCAAGAAGTACTTCACTAAGGATTATTACTTGACTCCTCCGTATTAAAATGACATGTTTAATGCTGGGTAACCATGTTCAAAATTATTGCAACTCTTAATACTTTTTATAAAACAATTGTCAATTTTTGTGACTTGCAGTCAATGTTTAAGGGCAGTGCATTTTGAGGCTACAAATTTGCCTTTTTCTACTTATGCTTCACACAACAATGAAAAACAATTTCAAGCTACCAGATCAATTTTAAGCACATTTATTTGCAGTTGGTAGCCATTCAAACACAGGTATTTATTTTATTTGTATTTTAAATTAGATTATTGGTGAGCATAATTTGGTTCACAGGAACTCAATAATTGCAAGGATTATAGAAGGCTGTGTTTTCCTCTGTATAACCACATCATTTGTGTTATATTGATCTTTCTTTTTTCTTTCTTTATTTTTTTGGCAGTACCAGGGATTGAGCTAAGGCCCTTGCACTTGCCAGAGAAGCACTTATTCCACTGAGCCATCTCCCAGACCTCTATATTGATCTTTTTCTACATTTTTCTATATAAAGTTCTCATTAATCATTATATATACCAGTGGTATATCAAATGCATAAGCACTTGCATACTTCCTAAAGGCTCCTCAGTATAGAACACAAGAATGCTTGCATAAATCACAACTTGATATACCATAGAATATTCACCAAATGGTCCTTTTATCTCCGATTTAAAAGGATTAAAGTTCAGTCCTGATTTTACTGCTTTGAAAAGAAAAGATCCAAATACCATGTATCCAAATACATGGGAAGATCCAAGGGTCAAACTGAAATTATTAATTTGTAATGCAGAAAAAATGAAAACACCCTGTAGTACCATTTCAGTGGATGTAAAGGATGAAAAATAGATTGTTTTTAATAAATTAGTGCTCACTCTATTAACTTTAAATGAAATTTGGCATGCAATATATGGAATATTTATAATAATTACAATTTCCCATAGCTTTCCTCAGCACAAAGATGGGATGAAATGAGGCAGATCAGTGCAGTAAAATTTAAGAGTTGTAAAAATGTTTTTTTTTTATTTGTGTTTTAGGGAAGGTTCTACAGGGTGTTTAGGGACTTACCACTAGATTAGACTCATAGTGATCCACTTGTTTACAGCCTCCCAAGAGCTGGGATTATAGGTGAGTGCCAGCACGCCCAGTCTCAATTGCTCTTTCAGTGTGCCCTGAGGGCAGGGCTGGCATGGCAGGCCTGGGTATCAAAACCCCTGGCCCCTGCTCCTGCTTACAGGTACTTTAATCCATTGACCTATTTGACCAGCCCTAAAATGTGTTTGTTTTAAGTCAATTTTTTTTTTTTGCAGAGCATAGAATTTACATCCCTCTTCTGTAGTTGTTACATGTTTTTCTTTTATAACAGAAAGTTATATACATTTGCTATATACTGAAGTGCTGCACTCTTTTTTTAACATTCCTTCTTCTAGGGAAAATAGAAATATAGATGGACATACCCTATATCCTGAATTTTGTCATATTATAGAAAAATTTCAACATAATAAGGTTATAAATAGGAGGAGCTTTGTTCATGGTTTAGTAGGACTGACTCTTTCTCAAGAACAGATAGCATTAAGCTTAAATCATTAAAAAGTTTGGAAAATTTACAAGAATGATAGAACATGAAGAGGACGTAATCCAGTTAAGTAAAATAGGAATGCATGTGAAGATGTGAAATGACAGGAGAACAATAAATGAAGGAGGCCTCCAGCAGTTCATGTGATATATTTAGAAATCAAAATAAAGCAGAAAAAGTAATAAGAATCATCAAGACTCTTCCTAAAAAGGGTAATTCATTTGTTCTTTACTGACTTAAAATGACTATGCTAAATTAAAAAAGAAATCCATATTAACAATAGATGTAAAAATGATATTTCAACGTATCAGTTTAACATAACACCCCAAACAAAAAGCCATTACCTGAATTTAGGTGCATTTAATAAGAGAATAACATTCATAATACATGTGCTGGATAAGTAAGAAACTTAACATTATCCACATCATGAAGGAAACATGACAACATCGCCAAAGACATCTCTGGTCTATGGGTCTGATGCTAAATGCATGATTTTGTTAGGAAAGAAACAAAACAGGGATGACCAAATAGGCAGATTCTGTGGCTGGGGTTCCATCCCTGGTTTGTAGTGCTGGCCCCACCCCTGGGGGGCGCAGAGACAGTGCTTGAGAATAGGCATGGTGGTGCACTCCTTCTATCTCTGGGAGGCTGAACGCAGGCGGATCACTACAAGTCCAATCTATTTAGTGAGACCCTATAGATTCTTACTAAAAATAAAATAAAATAAAAATTTAAAAAACAGTAAGAACATGAGCAGCTTCTTAATTTTCCATTAAGATACTAAGGTTGAAGTCTTGACAATGCGGCCTAATAAACTTATATGACCTTCCGTTCAGCGAGTTTCTCTCAAAACATTAAATTACTACCATGAGCAAAGGGCAGACGGGTAAAAGAATGAAAGCTAATAGACTTACTACATGTCTTCGTTTTAAGAGTTCAAAAGTGTATTTACATCCAAGTGCCAAGTGCACTGATTCTTTTACTTATGATTAGAAAATAAAATGATTAAGATCTCCTGTTTTTCAAAGCTTTATTGTACCTGATGTGTAAGGTTCGTTATACACTTTTAAAATCACATTTCAAGCTAGTTGATTTTTGTGCCAAGAAATTGTCAGTGGCATACCATTATCTGTGTAATCATAATTAATTCACTCTTCCCTTGTGCCATTAAAGTAATTCATATAATAAAGCTTCAAACATGTGCTTTTTAAATTACTGAAGAACCTGAAGGCATACTGAATGGTACTGTAAGTAATTATTACCACATTAAATGTATATAGGCAAGAACATTGATATAGGTAAATATGTGTACTTCCTTATCTCTGGATACTCATAGGAGAATATTACTTCTCCCAAAACAACATCTTAGTATTTATTTCAGCATGATTTTTATGTACTCAAACTACTTCATTCTTTCTGTTTTGCAGGTCTTTCTATTTTGTAGTCATTCATTTGCTACTGACAAATTCATTGTGTGGTGGCCCTTAAATTGGAATTGTAGCTTTATTTAAATAGCAAAAGTCACAAAATATACTTTGCTATTATGAGTTGTGATCCATTCTATAGCTGAGAGAATTACAGAGATCGAAGTAATAGGCTATAGATATGGAAATGACAATTTCATTTTTTATCATTAAAGTTTGATTATCTCCATTTCTCTAAATCTTGACTATATCCATAAGGTCCTTTTAATTATAAATAATTTAGTGACAAGAAACACAAATGTTTTAGATGTTAATAATAGTGTTGTTCAGGATTTATTGTTCATATCATTGATTTAAGTATAAAGTGAGACATTAACCACGAACATGATTTTTAGCTATAACTGTCAATCACTGGGATCTAAGTTTTTACAAGCGCTTACAGACTTTCATTTAAGTGTCTTACTTACTTTCTTTTGTTTTTTTTTGGTGATACTAAGGATCAAACTCAGCACCTTGCCAGGAAAACACTTATTCCACTACGCTATCACCCCAGTTCCCATACTTTCATTTAAATGCTTTATGTATACTATGTTTTTTTATACTATGATTTTGTTTTGTAAAACAAAACATTGCAACCAACACCAAAAGAATACTTTTTTTTTTCTGAAGCCCACAAGTAACATTTTCCACTACGGAGTGTATGCTGCATCACAAAACACACCTTACCAAATTTAAGATTTATATAATTCAAAGATATTTTTAGCCACAATTAAATAACATTTAAAATAATTAACAGTAAAAAGTTGAAAAATTCACATGGAAATTGAATAGGATTCTTGAACAATCATTGGGTTAAAGAAGATTTTAAAAATTAAGAAGTATTTTGAAAAATGAAATTCAAACATGCCCAAACTTATGAAACATGGCAAAAGAAATATGAAAGGGGAGTTCATAGTAGTGAGCACTTACACCTAGAAAGATGAAGGATGAAAAGTAAGCAGCTAAGACTGTACTTCAAGTAGTTACAGAAAATAAGAAGGAACTAAGCCAGAAACTGGCAGAATGGAGGAAATAACATATGTAATATGTGACATCTTGAATAGAAAAGCAACACCGAAACCTGATGTAGCTGAAAGCTGATTTCTTTAAAAAACAATTGATAAGCATACATAAATTAGGAGAACAAAAATTCAAGTAAATCCTATGAGAAATGAAAAATAAGACCATCATTGATGGCACAGTAATTTAGGAATGAGATCTTTAGGAACTGTAACTAACTGTATGCTGTGGAAAATGTTCAAATAAACAAATTTCAAGAAACATAAACCCACATGATCAAGCAAAAGCAGGATTTTAAAGCAGATCAAAAGCATACAAGAAGATTGAATCTACAATACAATATTTCTTAGCAAAGTACAGGAACAAATACTATCACAGATGCTGGGGTGAATTCTATCAAAAATGAATAAATTAAATGCCTCTATTTAAAAAAAATAAAAGCTTCCAAACTCATAACATAAAACCAGCATCACCCAGATATATAAATAATGACTAAGATACAAATTACAGTGGTCTGGGTGCAAGATGAATCTAGATAAAATATTCTCATGGACTAAATCCTAATTAATCCACATTAATCCTCTTCATCTCTATAAGAGTTGATATGGGAGGAAGCTTTTCCAAAAGTTTGAAGCAAGCAGACATTAGTTCATGAAGTTAAAGGAGAAAACAAAAATCTATCTCTAAAGCACAAACACGCAGGTGCTGGGGGAGGACCTGCAGGAGGTCATCCATAATCCACTACAATAAGCGGTGAAGGAGGCTCCAATATACACACTTTAATGTTGCTGAAAGATCTGTATATTGGCAGATGATGTCATTCCAGACTCATAGTTAACAGCGAAATCAAAGCCTGAAATCAAAGATTCCAGGAACAGGCCCATCCTTGTAAGGGCTGATGCAGCGAGTGAATTTAAGTTGAAGTCAATATTGATTTGCCATTCTGAAACTCCTACATCCCTTAAAAATTATACTGAAAGCAGGCTGGGGATATAGCTCAGCAGCACAAGCACTTGTTTAGTAAGAGCAAGGCCCTGAGTTCTATTCCTCGTACTAAAATAAGCAAACAAAAACTTTAGACTGGAATCTTCTCAGTCTATGTTCTATAAATAGAAGAATAAGTTTAACATTTTCAAAAGTTTATTAGTATTTGCTACAGGGTCTCACTGCTGTAGCATACCTGGGGTTCTGGGCGGGCACTGTATGGCACACACGCCATATTGGGGATTGATAGTGCTGCTTTCCCTTGCCAGGCAGTGCATAGACTGTTGAGCTATTGCCCCAGACCCAGAACAAAAAGATTAGATGATACTTTATCATTTCACAACATGGTTTAGTGACTTTCTTATTTGGGGTTGGGGAAGAGATATCAAGAATTGCAATCAGGACTTCCTGTGCTTACCAGGCAGACACTGTGCCACTGATGTTATGTCCCTGGCCCTAGTGAACAATTTAAGAAGACTTTGTGGACCTACTGATCAGAAGAAAAACACAGAAGATTCCCTTCCAAATGTTACTGTTCAGTGAAATTCAGTCAGATCTTGAAGGGAGAAGCAAACAATAAGTTTTTGTTTTTTCATACCTGTTAACACCATACCTATTCTGTAGCCATTGACTAAGGAGTAATTTTGATTCTCAGTCAATATTTAAGGTATCTTGTTTATAGGCTATAAATAAGAAAAGTGAATTGAATATTTGGAAGGTATTTAGCAATCGAGATACCATTGAGAACAGTCTTGACTCATCGGAAATGCTCAAACTAGAAACATTAACAAGAGTTTGGAAGAAATTGCCTTCCATCTCCACTGATGCCCGCGAGGACTTAGAGATTTCAGTCTAGGAGGTGACAATGAACACCAACAGCAATGGCACCAGAGTGAGAGGAAGAGTAGTCAGAAAAATGTGCCTGTATTGCTGCATCCGCAGAATGAAAACTTTAACAAATGAGTTAGCTCTTATGAATGAATAAAGGAAGATGCTTCTTGGGTTGAAATTTGCTTTTGAAAACTATAATGAGAACATTGCTGGAATTACAAAATATTATTAAATAACTTGGTTAATTAAACAGCAGAATGATTTGAGATTGATGCCAACTCTGAATGTTCTGTTTGTAAGTCATATCAAATACAACTGAATGCTATAGAGAAAGTCATGGAAGACAGAGTCAATTGATTCAACAATTCCATTGTTCTCTTATTTTAAGAAACTGCAGCAGTGATTACAGTCTCCTCATACCCATCCTGATCAGATAGCAGCCAAGTACACTGAGGCAAGACCAGCTGCCAGATTATGGAATGATTATAACTTGCCATAAGCTCAGAAGTCTCCTAGCACTTCTTAGCATTAAAGTATATTTCAGTTGAGGTAGATACATTGTTCTTTTAGATCATAATCTATTGCATAATTAATAGACTAGCATATCATGTTAACTTTTATACACAATTGAAAATGAAAAATTATTGTCAACTGCTTTATTGCAATATTTGTCTCATTATGGTAATCTGGAAACAAGCACTAAATATCCCAGATATGTTTCTATAAGTACATGAATATTTTAAATGCATTATAGACATTTTAATTCTCTAAAAAACTTCAGTATTTTTAAACATTACTGGTATACATTCCATGGGACTGAGGGCAGTGTGGAGACTCCAAAACACAGCACCTTGACATGCTGAGTATTTTAGGTTGAAGAAAGTTAGAAAAAACCATTGAAGCAGAAAACTCTCTTACTCTCCCTTGTCCCCTCCTGACGATTCTACACACAATAATCCGTGCTAATTATAGCGAGAAAGAGTGTTACACAGAAAGAAAAAGTCTTAACAAGTGGACCTTGTTAGGTCCCTTTCCCAATTAATTGTTTACAACAATTAATTCTTCATTAATCAAAACAGTAAAATACAGTTTTACTGACTTCTTTGGATTTTTCACTTCTCAAGTGTCACACGTCATACGAAGTTTCTATTAGTTTATTGTGTTTCTTCCTCTCAGTCTCTTTGCCAACAGGTAGGCTTGTGTCTAGATGTCTCTCTCAAAGCCTCATGCAGTCATGAGTGGCACTTTTCAGAAGTGGTGAATCTGGGGTCAAGGCTGTGTGGTTACTAAATTACTCCATTGGTGGCTTTGGAGGGGTTCTGGGTAGGACTGAGGGTGCTGCACCCTGGGAGTGAGCACTATCGCCCAAATGCAGGTAGCCTGGAACAAGCATAAGGCACAGACAGAGGCTGCGGTGGTCACGTGCTGCTTGCTGCCTTTGGTGTCTTCTGCCGGCCAGGAACTGTTTCTCATGTGTTATGCCCTTGGCCGTGTGCCACCCGGCCTTGGAGCCAGCCAAGTATAGACTGAAACCTCTGAGAAGTTTCAATGAACTTTTCCTCCTTTCATTTTAGGGGTTGAGTACGCTGTATCAACAACAAGCAAAGGAACTAAGACACCCACAGACCATGCAACAGGTGAATTAAAGGCACAGCTTTTGCCCCCTTACACATGGTGTTTGATATTTAATTAGTTTAAGTTTGGTAATTAATTAGCTTAATTAGCTTTAAATGTGCAACAAACAAGTTGCCAAGGTATGAAACTTGAAGTTTCCTAGGGGACCAGGAAGATCTGTAAAAATTTTGCTAAATAAGCCAGTAATTTGATTAAGTTTGATTCTGTGCATCTAATACTAACATGATAGGTTGATATTCTTACTTATAAAAAAGTATCTGTTTGACATTTTTAAAATTTCATTTAGTCTATAATCATGCTGACTACTGAATGTATTAAAAGTATTGTGCAAGACACTGGATCAGGACACCAGGTTTATAAGAGTTCATGGAGGGGATAAAGATAACAAATTTAATATGCTTAATAATTATAAAAAGTAGCATGAGGTTCTGGAAATTTGTGAGAGATGACAGGTACATTGGATGGCTAGGAAAAGATTTTTGTAAAGGTTTTCAAGCTTCTGAAGCCAATCCTGAGAGACAGGAAGCTACTCATTGGAGAGAAGAGGAAAATTCATGACTAAAAAATTGTTTTAAAATATTCCTATAATCTCAGCAAAAAAATTTGCTATTTTAAATATATCTGACAAAGTGTTTCCATGTTTGAACAGGATTTTAGTCTGTGTTTTTAAGCAGTTTTCAAGGAAGAGGGGAGAGAGAGAGAGACAGAGACAGTGACAGTGACAAGAGATAGACATGGAGACACTCAGAAAAAGGAGAAGACAGAGAGACAGAGACAGAGACAGAGACAGAGAAAGAGACAGAGACGGAAGAGAAACTGAAGATACAAGAGACTATTGTGAGGTACTAAATAGGTTTCTATTAACATTTAAAATTCAAGGTTTATATATTTTATGTTTTGTACAGAAAGCATTTTTTAAATGTAGAGAATGAAGCATAAATATGCCTAATTATGTATACTTTGCAGAGATGTAATTGTATTATTTCTTAATTTATGAGTGGTTTTTATTCTTTGTCCTTTATTTTCCTTCAAAGAAATGCTTATCAGAACATTTTGAAGTCCTATAAATATTACTAAATATACTTGTTCCATATTCCTGTTTCTTAGGAGGCCTTAGAAGGTTTTGAGGTCACAGTCTAATTTAAGGATTGGGAGATGTGAAGAATATCTCTTTTAAATATGGTGAATTATGCATGAAATATCTAATAGGTTCCCCACAGTAATGCCCTAATTATGCTTTTGTTCATTAATAGGAAAATTCTAGTTTATGTTGTGTGTTCCACATTTTCACAACTGGGACAGAGTTAAAAGAATTGTACCACGTAAGTGCAGAATAAAGTCATCATTTTTTTCCACCTGGAAGACTCTTCATTTTGCCATTGCATGAAATGATTGCGTTTGTTCTGCACTGAGTTGTAGAATATAATGAGAAAATTTAAATTTAAAAAGTAGAGGGAACTTACCAGTTTATATTGCTAATTTACCCACATGAAAGGTTGTTGTCATGAATTGCTAAAAATGCTTTAGAAAGATTTCACTGATTGCTTTCACTAACTGCCACTCTGCCATTTATTGGCTTAATTTTGCACAAAATGAAGCATGTTTTAAACTCACAAGAAGTCATAAAGTTTTAGTTTTACATACCCCATCCAGGATACAATAAAATGAAGACAGCTTTTGTTGACAGCGTATTTGCTAAGTTTCCCTCATCTGAAAAAATAAACCCACACTAGCGTCTCTTAGCACAATCTTAACAGAAAAAAATAAAACATCTCATACCTTTATGTTCCTTTTACAGTCTAGCCAGTATCCATTTTATTTTGCAAGTTATGCCATTGTCTTTCAAAAAACATCAAGTGGTAAAATGGAATTCCCATGGTAAAAAAAGATATATATAAGAGAAGTGTCTCTCTTTTCTAAAGGATTTTCTTTAGAGAGGCTTGTTGCAAAGCAGCTATGCAATTTTCAGTATAAATCAGTGAAGTACATATCCCTTTCTGGGTACACAAAGGAGCCAGAGAAGTGCATACATCAAGAGCTGGAACAGTAAAAGGAAGTGTATCTATGACTATTGAATTAGTAGAGTAAGTGACTGTGGCCACAGAAGTGTTGATTGATTTTTTTTCTTTGAAAAACATGCATATTAAGAGATATGCATTTTTTGTCAGTCTCTTTGTGATTGAAATGCTTCATGAAATCATCTAACATATGTGCAAGTTACCAGCCCTCTAATAGATTAAACATTCAGCCGTGAGAAGCTATAGGAATCCAGCATGCACTGTCCAACAGCATGGATCTCAGGACCCCTGAATGTGACCTGCTCCCAGAGGAAAGCAATTTAATGGTCCATTGCACACAGAACAGTATGTATGAATCACGAAACCGCCAGATAAATTAGTGACAGGTACATGTGAATAGGATTCCTTCTAAGTCTCTTATCTGCAGCCAGGCAAGCTTGTTTCACACTCACATTCAGAGATAAAGCCCCATGGCATGTTACCGTGGCAGATTCTCACAAAGAAAATGGCCCCATCATCCATTACTGGGGAGAAAATCCCCTTATTATTTCAGGTACAGTGACAGCAAATGGGATAAAGTGAAAGCTATCTGCCAGTTGAAAATTCATCAGTCGATTACCAGGCCTCTGCCCTCTTTCACTTTATAAGCTCTGTTCTTTCAGCCCTCTTACTTTTGTTTTTTGACAGCTTTGATATCTGAAAGTTGTGGCTGTGGTAAGGTTCAAGAACTCAACAGCAGGTTATCAAAGACAAGTTATCAGAGGCCAAGCAGGAAAAGACACCAACCATTAGAGATGAGCGAAAGACAGATCTAGGACAGGACAAGAAGGCTGGGAGGTGCACCAAGCTTTCATTTTTAACAGGATATTTAGTCTGCTTGGAAAAAAAAGAAACACAGGAAAATCAAAATGCTAATATATATTGTAAATATTTATGAATAACAGCTACAAAGATTTTTAAAAAGGTAAAAGTTTAATTTTGAAGCATAGCATTCACATGCTTAATAAGTAAATTTGTTTATGTAGGTCTTGTTTTATCTTGGTCTTAACCATCCAGCATAAAAGTAAAAAAAATGAGGTATAAAAAGTAAACCCATATTAATATGCTGAGCTGTAAATGGCTCAATTTAACAACTTCTGATATTGCCAGTCCTATGGAAAACCCACTACTATTATGGACTACTGGATTATATTGGATTATTTTGCTGAATTCACAAACCTACAATATTTAAATGGCAGTGGAATACCCACCACTGACAAAACAAAACAAAAAAGGGGATACAAATGAAGGACCATTTTGTATCTGTATATACAAAATAGTTAGGATAAATATACAGCCATTTTTCCCTTAATTCAATGAGAAGAAAGATTTGTACAAATAGTGCTTGGATAGGATGTTATATCTGCATCTTTTTAAAATTTTTTTAAAATTTATTGAAGTACAAATATCAATGAGACAGTTTCAAGACACATTAACAGAACAGATTCGATAAATTAATACATTCCAAACTGTTTTCATAAGTTTTGGTATTGTACAAGGTGCATACATGATATTATACTTACAGACTATATTGTAGCAGATGTCTCTTATCAGTAAATTAAGAGAGTGTAGCTGTTTATTTATGTTATTTTTTTATACCTGAATTATATCACAGATTCAATAATTAATACTTTCTAACTTGTAATTTTCCTAGTGGTTGCCCATAGTACTAGAAGCCGACATAATATCTTGTCCAGCCACTGTTAGTACAAATCTTGCTTCTCATAGAATTATTCAGAAGCACGGCATATTTATCCTAACTGTACTGTTTATACACACATATCATGCTTCTTCCTTTATATTCCCCTTTTTTGTCTACACCTGTCAAAGATGGGCACTCCATTGTCATTAAACCAATTTAAGTGCCTGAACCCAGCTACACAATCCAACACAGTCCAGCATTCTACAATAATAGTGAGTTATCTGAAGGAGGCGTTGACTGTAGCCATTTACAGCTCAACTTACTATTATGGCCCCGCATAATACCTAATTTTTATACTTTTCTGCTGGATAGTTAAGACCAAGATAGAGAAAGACCTATATACAAAAACATGTAGTTTTTGTTTCTGATGAGGTCAGTGAAGTCCCCTCAGCATTTATCTTGTAATCCTGTACCTTACTCTGTAGATCCTTTGTCTGTGTCATCCATGTGGATGAGTCATGGCCAATGCTTGACCAGTTTGCTCTCTGTGAGAACCTGAGAGAAAGTTTTCTCTCCATGTGATTCTCCCCAGGCACACTATAGAACTTCGATCTCTTTCCTCTGTGGCTCCATAATCTCCTTGTTCAGAAAATTTGGGGCTCAACTGAGTTTCATGATGTTACAATACTGAGTCTTCGCTGACCTTGAAAGGCTAGGACCAAAATGTTGTCTGGCCTTGTGGCTCTTCTATTTCTCCAGTTTTGATCTCTGAACTTAGGTTGTTAACCATCCAGAAGAAAAACTGATTAGTCCTGCAAAATATGCCATTCACTTTGCCCTATCTGACTCAATTGTTTTTAGTTGTTGTACATTTTTATTTGTATTTCTTCTTTTCACTTCTTATACTAGGGAGACTATACGCTATTTGCACATGTGTGTCTGGTTTATTTCACTTATGAGTATATGTTCAAGTGGCATCCACTTCAGTATAAATGCTTCAAGTTTATCATTCTTAATAGCTGAGTAATACTCCATTATATAGAAATACCACATCTTTTTCAACCATTCCTCATGTGACAGACATCTTGGTTGTTTCCAAGATTTTGCTATCACAAATTGTGTTACTCTAAACATAGGTACACATATATCACTATGATATAATGTTTTCAGTTCCTCTGGGAAAATTCCCAGTAGGGGGATAGCCAGATATCTGCATCTTGTACTATGAATAACCACTATAAAGACAACATTGTTCAATGTATTAATTATTGAAACTGTCCTTCTAATTGGTTTTGAAACTGTCTCATTGAGATTAATTAAAAACTAATTAATAAAATTAATCAAAAAATGTAAAATAAATAAATAAATTTGAACATGAACTCCACATAAAAAGACTATGTTATTTTTTTATTAAATTTTTGTTTTATTGAAGTACAAATATCAATGAGACAGTTTTAAGATACCTTGACAAGATGGATTTGATAAATTAATATATTGCAAACTGTTTTCATAATGGTTTGGTATCATACAAGGTGCATACATGATGTTATACTTACGAACATTTTTATACTGTATGTCTCATCATTAAAAAGACACTGTTATTAAAACTCATTGCCAAGGAATAACAGATTTGCTTTATCTGCTTCAAAGTTTAATACATATTAATGACTATCATTCTTTCAAAATAAACAGTAAAACAAACTTAACCTTATATTCTGCATTTCCTAAAGTCAGAATTTACTCTTAGTTGAAACTATCTCCCTCTGCATCTTAATAAATGCCATGCCATGTCACTGGATCAGATATACAGCATTATAGACAACAATAGTAGACCAAGAGGACTCACGCTTTGGGTTCTGTAGCCCTTCTCAAACAAAACTGGGGTGTGTTTTCTTGGTGAGCCTGTGTGAAATCAAAGTGACACAAATCTTAGTCTCCTCTTCTACCCATCTTAGAATGCAGGCAAATAAATGTCCACCTAGTGAAGAGAAAAAAAAAATGCATTAAAGAGTACTATTTGTACATTTGGTCCTTTCCTATATAGATACTGTTTACCCTTCTTCTCTTGCCATATCTTTGTGAAATTTTAGCAGGTAGCTCAGTAATGTAGTGATCTCAGTAAAGCTATGGTTACTTAATGAAATTCAAGTCGGGGTTAAGTTCAATAAATATGCACAATAGTTAGGCATCTTTAATTGAGAAAGACAGGGTAATGCTGGATTCGGAAGAAAAGCCATATAAATTAAACAGTATACAATATGACAGATTGTGCTAAATTAATTGTTGTCCTATACATGAGGTAATTCAAAGGATTCTAAATGTGTAAAAGTAAAACAAATCTTGAAAATATTAGAAGTACCATATCCAGTGTCGCTTTGGGGGATATAAGCATATCTATAAGGCCAGGCAAGATAACTCAGCGGAATAAGCACCTGCTTAGGCAAACACAGGGACCAGGGTTTCATTCCAGGCACCACGTGCCATGCCAGCCCCACCTCCAGGCCTGCTGAGCAGGCCACCGAGACTAGGTGTAGTGGCACATGCCTATAATCCCAGCCCTGGGCAGTCCAAAAACAAGATGATCGGTATGAGTCCCACCTTTTTAGTGAGACCCTGTACCAAGCACATAAAAATACATATGGCTAAAAAATTAATTTCTTTGAAATTACACAGGTTTAATTAGATCAGTTATATTTCCTTTAGAACCACAATAATTTAAGCAACATTAAACACCATTTAAGATATGCAACACTTCAGCTAACAAGCAATGAAAATTTTTTTTCTTCTTTAACTACATTAACATATTTAACTGCTATTTTTATTTACAATGTACTTCAATGTCATCAGTAATTTCTTAGAAGTTTTAGTAAATACAGAATTAAAGATTAATCATAGTGCTAAACACTACTTGTGAAACCTCATAATGTTATTTTTTTGTGGATTAGACAAAAGTATAAATGAAATCAAAATAATTACTTTGAATATTTAAGAAACCAAATATAGTGAGTTTACTTTTCTAATTTATTTACATGTGTATTTTCTTTAAACTTACCCACATAAATTTTATGTATTATTAGCTCATTGAGTGTTATGTACATGATGGTTATACTGCATAGTGAATTGTTCAAATTTTCTGATTATCTATTAACTCAAAAAATAGAACTTGTACAATTTACCCCTAATATTCTGTTCTGCTTGATGAAACTTAAGGCAGATTTCTTTCTGAATATAAGACCCTGACCTCTATTCTTAGACTACTTTATAAACCCCATAGCTATAAATTATTTATCTTCTTTTACTGAGGTATAAATCGCACCCTTGCTGTATACCAGTTTTACAACTCATAAATGCCTTTCCCTAGGAGGTATAATCCAAAAACATTAGCACCCCTATCTCCTGATTTCTATAAGAGAGTAGAATCCTAATTTTGATCAGCAGGATTAGTGCACACCTGTTGCAGAGACCATTGATCCACCTCCCTAATAACATCTGGTAACAATTTGTACTTAAAATACTCCTACCTAGCTATTAGCAGTGAAGTTTAATTTCTCACTTTTCTGCAATTAATCTTCAATATCTCCTTGTGTAACCCTTGGTGTGATGTGTTATTCATATTTACAGTGTCTATTATGTACTAGTAGAAATACTGGCACTTCACCGGTGTCCAATGTACTATATATTTGCCTTAACAATGCCTACAATGTACTGGGAGACACATGAATAAACTGATGTTTAAAATGAAGTACCATCAATTCCATATTTGGGAGAATAGAAGGAAAGTGTTTGTTAATGTTGAAGAGATGATGAAAAGTATAACAGAATAGGTACATGGAAGCCATTACTGGCCACACCCAAGCCTGAGTCAAACAAAATGAAATAGGTAAAATGCTCCAGGAAGAGGGTTGCAAATGAGTGGAATGCATGGAAACCTTAGAGTCAAATGGCCTCAAGCGGTGGTAAGAAAGCTCAAAACAGGTGCATCACAGAATGAACTGGGGAAGAACGGCTGGAAATGAGGCTAAAATGTAACAGGAGAGAGATATGGAAGGACACACTAAATTTATTCTGATCAATATATTAATAGAGAAGACGGTGTGACTTAAAGAACTCTACCAAAGCTAGCAGATTATCAAGGTTTGAAATCTGACTCCGCTCCACCAGTTGTATGATATTGAGCTGGTGGCCCAAGTCTCTTCGCCAGCCTTCATTCATTTCATGCACAGGGAGAACAAAATGCTGAGTGAGATTTTGTGAGGATTAAAACCGAAGCTACACAGGACATATTCAACATAACAATGATTTATGATGGTGGTAATGAAGCTGACAGAAAGCAATGTATGGCAATATTAGTGATGAAGTATATATTTTCTGTGACCCACAGGTCGTGCAGTTTGGTATTCACTGTACAGAGACAATGCTAAAGTGTCTACAAATGGAGATATATTATCAAGTTTATATTTCAAATAAATTTCTGACATTGCATTCTGATGAAAGAATAATGTTTAGGAACTTGAGAAATTGGTTGATAGGATACAGACTACAAAAGATGGTGGCCTGAGAACAAACAGTAGCTAAAACCTTGAGTAGATATTTGTGGACCCTTGATTAAGAATCAGTATTGTGGAAGTATGAGATTATGATATTATAAACAGGCCTGCCTTTTTAAAATGTGTTTAGTACAGGGTCTCACTACACAGATCAGACTCCTAGTGATCCTCCTGTTTTCAGCCTCTAAAGTGCTGGGAATTATGGGTGCATGCCCCATCTCAGTCACCACAGTGTATTCCAGGGGAGGAGCAGACATGGAAAGCCAGGGAACTAACCTGTGTCTGCCTAAATAGGCACTTTAATCCACTGAGCTATCTAGCTGGCCCTAAGCAGGCCTACCTTTTAACTGATTGTCCAGTTGTAATTATTAATAGCATAAGCTTTTACTTATGAAGTTGTCTTGGCTTGAATAAAAAATTGTAAAGTAAAGGTCTTTATGAGAATCATTCGTGTTCTAGAAGGAAGCTGTATGTAACACATCAGTGTAGTTAACTGTACCTTATAAATACAATAAAGTATTAAGAGAAATAGTTAAGATTTGAACTCATCTGTCAGATTCTATCATCTATCTATCTATCTATCTATCTATCTATCTATCTATCTATCTATCTATCATCTATCTAATTTCACTCCTGAGAACAGCCCTTTGAAGTGGTTAACATTGTTGTTCTCATTTGTGAAATGAGAAAACTGCAGCACATCGTGGTGAAAGTATGTGCTGCAGTGACAACAAGGACAGAAAATTGGGCGCAAACCAGGCCTCCTGGCTCTGGAATCCATGTGCTTAACTAGAACAGAAAAAGTCCTAAAACATAGGACTTCTCAGAGTATGCAAAGCTCTGAGTAATATATTGTAATTTACGGAGATATCATGCAATCAAAGAATTTATGGGCAGTAGCAGAAGAAACTATTTCCGAAAAAAAAGGCACGAAAAGGGTAAAATCAAAGTAGTTCTGTAAGAAAAAGTTGTTTTATACAGATTTTAAAGGAGCAACATATTTGTCTCATGGGAAAAAAAGTGTAATTTATTTTACATAAAATCATAATGGCTCTCATGTTTTGTTCACCCTCTCAATCAAGTGGAGCAACTCAATCTTTTGTGTGATATTGTAGTAAATACATATAAAATACATTTCCTACCTCTCTTCCTTTATATTGTTTTAGATATTTTGTTCTAACAACTGGAAAAGTGACAAGAAAATTAGTAAGCTTTTCATTCTTGGAAGACAAATGCCACCACTGTGAGTTACAACTACTCAAGTAACAGAATTTCTTACATTAAAAAAAAAAAAAAAGAAAAATATCAAGTTTTACAAGGCTGGGAAACAAATGAAATTTATATTTAATGATTGAAGTCATGTGAAAAATACAACTGCTTTGTGAACTTTTGGTCAATGTGTTATATTATATACTCGAGCACCTATGTGTGAAAAATTATCACTCAATACAACAACAAATAAATGTGAATAATGGAATATTACATAGAAATGAAGGCCTTCCCCCAGGCTTACTAATCCCCTGGACGGCATCATCTTTAAACCATCACTTTTGGCAGCACCTAGATTTTGCAGGGCACACACACATACAAATCAGAGCAAGAAGGATCTGACAGCATACAACCTATCTCCTTCCAGGAAAGAGTTAGTTATTATTTTACATATGTTTCTATGATAGTTGATAAAATTATCAGACATATTTCCCACAAGGACAGAAACCTTTTTGCTTTTCTGTATTCTGGTGTGTTTCTAGCTCCTTGTGCAACATTATCTCAATAAACATGTGGGGCTGGTGAAATAGCTCAGTGGACTAAGCACCTGCTTATGCAAGTGCAGGGACTGGGTTTTGATCCTCAGCACTACAGGCCATGCTGGTACCAACACTGGGTGTGCTGAGCCAGCCACTGAGTCTAGGCATGGTGACAGATGCTGAAAGCAGGAGGATCAGGATAAGTCTGAGCAGTATAGTGAGAACCTCGCTGAGTATGAATGCATGGCTCGCTGCCAACTTTAACATTCTTTATTCATCAAATGTCTCTATGTTATCTTTGGAGAGTTGAACTCAGGCTTTGCACTGAATTAAATTCCTATACCTTTTCTTGTTTATCTTCAAGAAAGAGCAATTCACTAATTTACCCATGACTGGAATATGAGACCCCTCATCTCACACTCCCAGAGTGTGGAGGATAACAAATGGGTGACATTACACTGTTTTATTCTTCTTTAATGTGTTGTTTAATTAATGTATTGTTTTGAGCATTGTCCTTCGTTGTTGTTGCTGTCCTGCCACCATGAACTGCTGCCCTCTGCCGTGTGCCACTCTGCCTTGGAGCCAGCCAAGGATGGACTAAAACCCCCAGTAACTTTGCTTGCTGTGTCATCCTGCGGTCCATCCAGTCATGACCTCTTCCTTAACCTGGTCTGAGTTTCCGGAAGCAATTGGATAGGAACAACCTGGAGCCAGTTGGGAGGAACCATAGTGTGTGTCTCCAGGCTTGAAAATCTACTTCAGGACCAAAGCCGGAGCCCTGTGCTTGCCCCAGCCCCTTCCCACCAGGGAAGTGCAGCAGCACTCATTGTATTTTTTTTTTTTTATCATGCCTCATAAAAACACTCACAAAAGAGGACTTCCAGAATGGTTTCAGAAGGTGGCAAGAATGTGTGCGCCAAGCAAAGAGAAGTGTTTCAAGGGATATTAATGGCAATATGTCATTCACTGGAATAAGTGATTAAATTTTGTGGATGCCACAAGTGAACATGAAGTTCCTCTCTTGCTCTTCTTACCTCCCTGTAGTGGAAGACTGTGCTGCTCCAGTCCAGCATCTTTGCAATAAGGGAAATCTCTCCTTCTGTCATGGTTTGTGTCTACATGTCCCCCCACCACAGGCAAGGCCTCATGTGGTCAGAGGGTTTTTTCAGAGGTGGCTGAATCTAGAGTGTGTGACTGATTTGAGGTGTGATGCTGGGACAAGGGTGCTTAAGGATGAATGACTGCTGGATCAGTCCACAGGATGGCACTGGATGCCACCACTGTGACCCCAGAAGTCTAGATACAATACGCAGGACAGAAAAAGGCTCATGGCTGGGGAGATAGCTCAGCAGTCTAAGCACCTTCCCCAGCAAGGCAAAGTCCCAAGTTCAATCCCTGGTACTGCATGCCATGCCAGCCCCGAAACCAGACGTGGTTGGTGTATGCCTGTAACACCAGCATGGGGGAGGCTGAGACAAGAGGCTCACTATGAGTCTGAACTGTGTAGCAAGATTCCATATCAACAAAAAATAAAAATTAAAAAAAAGAGAGAAAGAAAGAAAGAGGCTCATCTCACGCTCCCTGGTTGCTTCTGCTGTCCTCTGCAGCTGCCCTCTGCCATGTGCTACACTTCCTTGGAGCCAGCCGAGGATGGGCTGAAACCTCAGTGAACTGTGAGCTAAATAAACTTTCCCTCCTTCAAAAAAAAAAAATAATGTGTTGTTTTCACTACATCTTTTGGTAGAAAGTTTGGCAAGATAGTTATTAATTACACATTCTCCTTTAGACCCTTTCCTTTGAAATTTTAAGCATGGGAATCCCACAGAGGAACAGAATTTATATTAAAATACCAAGCATTGGACAATGAAAGGATAACCAAAAACCATGCATATGTGATTGTTTTTATTAATTGTGGTTGCCGTTTTTCTCCCCCAGTATAATTCTCCTCACTTGAGCATCAACTCATCCTGTTTTTCCTGCCACATTTTGAGGCAATTCTGGAAATTTTCTTTCATGACTATCTTTACATTAAGTGATCAGATGCTGCAAATGTTGCTACTGATTGTCACACAAGAGAAAAAGATAGCACCGTAACCGACATTACAGTGTGTCAGTGCGTTGGCTACCTTATGATGCCTGGCTCATCAAAGTCCAGATGACTGCGAAAGGTAGATGTTTAGATCAATTTACTGCAATGAGACAGCCGTGACAGCACAACTAAAAACACTCACAAAAGAGGACTTCTGGACCTACTTTAGAAATGGCAACAAAGGTGACATATGTGCAAAGCAAGGGGGAATATTTCCATGTGAATTGATGGCACTGTGGCTTTTACCTTAATAATTTTTTAAACACTAACTGTAGCTTTGGTTGTACTTTGATTATTATGGCAGAGCCCAAACACAGCTTCTTAAGCCTGAACCACAAGTCGTTGTATCTGTGCACATTAGGAAGCAGCACTGTGTGTTATCTCCATCCATGATCAGATGAGATCTCTACTTGTCTTTCAATTTTCAAACAGTCTTCTTCTACACTTTTCATGGAGACTCTGTCAGTCTTTGAAAACTACTGAATTAAGCTAAAGAAATAAGACATTGTTTCCTTCCATTTGATTTTTTGAATGTGCTATTTTATGTTTGTATACTTACATAGGAGTTAATGCTTTCTATTTGGCTATTGTTTTTTTACCCCAAACAATGAATTCACAGAGGGATGATCTGAATTGTTAGAAGTCTGGCAGCCCCATCATTTCTTCAACATTTTTTTTTGTTGTTATTATTATCAACATTACAGCTCCTAATTCTAAACTGAAAACAGAACGGTTGAGCACAAGGAGTAAGCAGTACACATGGCAGTTTAAAATTTACCCCCTTGCCACAATGGCCTGATATTTGAATTTCAAAGGGGATTTCCTTATGAAAACCTAACAGACTGAAATGCAAAAGAAACACACATTCAAGAAGGTTTGAAGGGGCAGGGAGATAGCTCAGAGGCATAAGTGCCTGCATGGTAAGCACAAGGTCCTGAATTTGATCCCTGGTACTGCAAAAAACAAAAAATGTTGCTATTTAATTCTCCTGTTTTGGAGCCAGTGAGACAGCTCAATGGTCTAAAGTGCCTGCTTTAGCAAGCTTAGGCAGGTGCAGGGGACCATAGTTCAGTCCCCAGCACCACATGAGGCCCCAGCCTTGCCTTCAGGGAGGGCTGAGCTGGCCCCCCAAAAAGAAAAATAAATGGTTTGGATACTTTTAATAAACTTGTGAGGAAGATGCCATATTCAAAGTATCAAGAGTGAACTATAATTTAAAAGGAAACCATTTTTATATTTGTTCTCAGTTTTAACTTTCCTTCAGGGACTTTTCTGTCTAAAGAAAATTTATTTTAAATTGATTAGGGAAGGCCCTGAAAACCAGACTACTTCTTTATTCTATGACAGCTTTGTTAAGCCAAGGAATAAAGTATACCTATAGCAAAGAAAAGAACTGATTTTGAAGTTCTTTAAACATTTTGGCCAAGCGCTGTTTACAATGCAGTCAAAGAAAAGTAAATCCTCTCTGTAGTTTCTTTTAAAAGCAGGAGAAATATCCACAAGTTTCATACAATCATAACAATATATAAAATTTAATTGGAAAAAAAGTCACTTCTTTTTAAGTTTCAAGATGTGCAACTATACAATTTGTGTGTGTGTGTGTGTGTGTGTATTTGTGTTGAGTTGTAAAGGGAACACTGACATTAAAAACAAAGATCAAATGCAAGATATCCCTTAGAGTTTGCCATCCATTTTCTTCCTTATATGATATATTTGTACCAGAAAATCCATAGCTTGCTTCTATTTAGCTTATGACTATTTGGGAAAATATATATATGGAGAAATATTAACCACACAAAGACACACATATACCTTGTATTTCTTTACAAAACAAAGCTTCTGTCTCTGAGCCCACTTGACTGAGCTCCACAAGTACACATGGGCAGTTCCTCAGATCCCTTCCCCTGATGGTGCTGCCAATACATTTAGCAGGTATTTTCAGTCCTAAGTACTTGTCACCTTACACAAACACACATTTTCATGTGGTTCTGCCAAAATGCATGGATAACATTTAAAATTGGAAGTGACCCATTTTTATAGAGACTCAGCAAAACTCCTAAAGCAACAGTATGTGTGGTCCACACATTTTATAGTCGGTGATATCTAGCACTTTTTAAAAAACAGGGTATTTTCATTAGAAGACAGAAAGTATTCTTGGTCTAAACTAATAAAATATTCTTATTTTAAAATTATAGGTACACACACCATAGTAACATATTCACTTATACACATATGCACATTCACACACATATATTCTTTACATCCTTCCTCTACATTCATGAGAAAGAGAACCCTGTAGATTTTGGTGGAAAACTTTCAGCTCCTTGCACTAACATTTCATGTCTAGCGCAACACTGACAGTCCATCAGGATGTTAACTAAATGCTTCTGTCATCCACAGTTCAGAAACGCCTTTGTAACAAATAGGACTGTGACCACCTGCCTATAGGAGTCGCTTAATTCAAACTCATTAAATTCGCCTAACACTTTTTTCACCTGAGAATGTCCTGTAAGACTTGCTTAGCTCTCCATATTTAACGGAACCTCGTACTCTTCACTCATTCTTCATAAACAATCTGCAGAGATAGCCTCTCATGGTTTGTATCTAGTCGTTCCCCCAAAACCTCATGCAGCTTGTAGAAGTTGTGATTAATTTGTAATCCAATGCTGGGATTATGGGTGCAAATGCTGCTGGATTAAGAGCATGAGAGCTACACCTGCTCTAGGGGAGATCGCCTGGATGCAGCAGAAAGAAAGAAGAGAGAGCCCTGTTGCCACCTCTACTCCTCCTTTTGCTCTTGTGGTTTTTCTGTTTTCTGCCACCGTGAACAGTTACTCTCCGCCCTGTGCTGCCCTGCCTTGGAGCCAGCTGAGTATAAACTGAAAGTTCCACAAACTGTAAGCAAATAAACCTTTCTTTCCTTAATTTTGGGTGTCAGTTACTTTTTTCCCAGCAAAAAGAGAAAAGTAACCAAGACAGTGTCTAATATACAGGTGTACATTGAGATGTTTATGGATAGAAAAATGATGTATAGACATGATCTAGAATAATTATAACTTTGCTGAAGTAGAAAGAAAATAGAGCAAAGCATTTGGAACATATTTCTCAAATTTAACAAAATAAATGGATATATAAAACTAAAATAGAATTACACATGTTATCCTAATGTAATTATTGACTAAGATAATATTAATAAGTGGCTATAAAAATTACCAGACATTTTAAATAAGATATATTTACTCAAAAATTTTATGTGTTGTAATAAATTCTGCTGAATATAAAATAAAGAATAGTTTTGTGCATTGGGATGTTCATTTTAGCAATAACTTTTTATGAAAAGTATGTTCTATAACGTAAATATATGATTAAGACAAAAGATAAGTTGTTTGTGAATTATTTGATACCTGGGCCGGCCAAATAGCTTGGTGGGTTAAAGTGCCTGCTAGACACATGTAGCAGCCAGGTTTTGATCCCCGGCCTGCTGTGCCCACCCGCCTCCAGGATGTGCTGAGATGGACATTGAGCCTGGGCGTGGTGGCTCGTGCCTGTAATCCCAGCACTTGGAAGGCTGAACGCAGGAGAATAACAAGTCCGATTTACATATTAAGACCCCCATAGACCCTGTACTACAATACAAAAATATTGTTTAATACCTATTTTTAAATTAAGAGTGCTATATGGGAAAAATCATTTGATATGTAAAAAAACTGTATTAAGACTATCTCAGCAATAGATAAATAAATAGGCTTGACACATGTGAATTTATGAAAAAGTTTCAGTGGGATAGGTGAACTGCTAGAAATTTAAGTCTTCTGATAGTGGATGTGCAAAAACCAAGAGGCAAAGTAGAAAATTTTAAGTAAATTATAATTAATTTATTTTTACTCTAAAACTGGATTATGGAGTTTTGAATATTTAATAACTTATAAAAGCCAAATGCTTTTATTATAGTCTTATTACACTGAGGTTTTGTAATAACAGTGAAAAGAATTGACTTGTTTCTTAAAGCAATAATCTATCTGTAATTTACTTAACTTTATACATGATAAGCCCTTAGTACTGGAAAAATCTGGATGAAAACTGAAAGCTAAAACTTAGGCTAAACTTTAAAATTAAGTTTACCTTTTGAGTAGGTAATACACACATATAAATCAAAGAATGATAACATAACACAGTGAAAATAATTTTTCTCAGCATCTACTGCCTATTTTTTCCCTTTCTCTCTATATAAGCAAACACCTATGTATATTATTTTTCTTTTTCATATGCTCCACTATGCATAACTTACTGCAGATTGATTTTTTCAATTAGCAATATATCTTAGAAATATTTTCATCTACATTCAAAAGTGTCCTTTTCACTCCTTTTATGACCACCTGCATTCCTCACGTGGATGCAGTAGAGTCTTTGTAAGCATCTTTATAAAACTAATCACACGACATTTCTAGTTGTTTTAGTTGTTCTTGCTGGTTTGCTACAAGCCATCAGAGTTCAAAGTAATATTTCCCCTTTTTTTACTTTTTTCCTGCACACAATACTGTCAGTTGCTTTAGAAAACTTGCTGATTTAACTTAGAAATATATCTGTTACTCAACTATTCTCTTCTATTTCCATTAAGCTGTCACTGCCTTTCACCTGGATTAAATATAATTGTCTCTTCGTGTTCTTTCATGTTTGATGCTTGCCTGCCTTACAGTTTAATGTCAAACAGCACAGGATAGGAGTTTCTCTACTGAAAGGTAAGACAGAACTTAAGAATCAGATAAGACAAGCACATAGCACTCTGTTTCTCCCACTATTAAAAGAAAGGACAAACCTAGAGGTGACTGCACTCTTTCACTTTTTCCTTTTGTTTCTTTTAATTTAGACTCAAGGACCAAATTAATGAAGATGGAATTAATGGACTACCAAGAGCCCAAAACTCTCAGAAAACAAAAAAGTACACTTTTAGTGCAGAAACTGGAAAACAAATTTTTAAAAAAGACTTTTCCTTTGGAGTGTTGGAGAAATCCGTCTCTCTCTTTCTCTCTGTATTTCTTTTTCTGTTTATCTCTTTCTACACACACACACACACACACACACACACATACAAATGCACACACACATTTTGTTCTTAGACTCATTTATACGAAACGCAAAGGAGTCTGTGAGGTAGTGTAATACCCTGGAATAATTGTCAGAATGTCAAAAGCTGAGGTCACTGGTACCCAGAATGAGATCAGGAGAAAGACTATAATTGAAATACAGATTCATCACTAAACTATGCATGTGTGGTGTTGAATAAATATATGAGAAGCAGTAACAACTTATGCACGATCTGTACGCATTTCCAGGTGAAATCTAGCAACTGGTCAGTCTATTATGTTTGAGTTGGCCAGGACAGCACTGCCAGCACTTTGGTAACTAAGCTGATTCCAGAATGATATGAGTAGCACTTCAGTCATCACTCACAGGAACCTAGTTTTATGACTGCGTGTTAAAACAGATTAAAGAAAACCAAATCAAACAAAGACCAAAAGACCTCTGGGGATTTTGATAGCCAGAATCTCATGTCATAGTTTAACAATTCCAAGCTATAGGGCCAATTAAAAGTGAATGTTCCTTTCTATTTCTTATGTGGAAGATATGGTTTGCCGATTTTATTTTTTTTATTTATTTATTTTTTTTTGTCTTTTTTTTTTTTTTTTTTTTTTGAGACAGGGTCTCACTATGCAGTTCAGGCTGGCCTTAAGCTCACTTTGTAGCTCAGGCTGGTCTCGAACTCACAACAATCCTCCTGCCTCCACCTCCCGAGTGCTGGGATTACAGGCATGCGCCACCATGCCCGGCTTGGTTTGCCGATTTTAATTGGCTTACTTGCTTTCAGTTGTTCAGCTGTCTCAGTACTTTACATAGTCACCCCAGTTACCATGACTGTTAACAAAACAATGACTCAGTCAAACAGACAAACCAGTGAAATTTCAGGCTAGATATGGAGAAAAAGGAATTTTCATACACTTCTTAAGACAGGGAACTAGTACACTCCATGGATAACAATATGAATTTTTTGTTGTTATTGTTATTGTTTTGTTTGTTTGGTACAGAGTCTCACTGCACAGTTCGAGCTCAGAGTGACCCTCCTGTCTTCAGCCTCTCCAGCACCTGGGATTACAGGTGTGTGCCACCACGCCAGGACTCCATCTCAGGCTGAGTGTGGCCCGAGGGCGGGGCCAGTTCCCGCCAGGTGCTTGCCTAAACTGGGGCTTAGTTCGCGAGCTGTCTCGCCGGCCTGATAACATTATGTTTTTATTTTATTTTGTTTTTTGGCAGGACTTTATGATTGCTAGGCAGGCACTTATGTTGCTGAGCTATCTCCCTGGCCCTTCTATGGATAACAGTGTGAAGGTACCTGAAACACTAATAAGAAACTCCACTTATTTAGCTATTATACCACTCTCAGCTGTATATCCAGACTTATCTTTATTAAAAAAACTTACATTGAATCAGAAACACTTCAGTCAAATACAAATTATTTATTGAATAAACCAAAATATAGAGGAACACATTCATCATGTAATAATAAAATAATGTATCGCAGGTTTCTATACATACTAAAGATAATCTTTTTAAAATGAAAGGAAAATGCATATATTATAGAATAAAAATAATTTTTTTCATTAAATTCATTCCTCATAAAAGAGAAATACAATTCTTTAGGCAAAATAAAAATCATAATAGGAAAATCTTAAACCCTGGGATGATAAGCAAGTATCCAGAAATGTAAGTATACAGGTTAATAAAATCAATTATATTTTCTTGTTTAAGTTCTCTAAAATATGTGTAAGTGTTGAAAGCAAAAATATAGAAGTTTTGAAGGGCATTTTCAAAGTATGTAAGTGTATTAAATGACACTGTGGAAGGAGGGGTCCTAAAATTAAAAACAAACAAATAAAAAAAAATTTTATTTGAACTGATGTAATGTTAACTTTATATAGATTATAAAATTTATGTTTATACATTTCAAGTCCTAGAGAGGCCTCACACAAAAATAGTAGGATGCCCAGGTGAAAAAAGACTACAAAATAAATATAAATGGATCCATTACACTCTACAATGTAAGAAAAGCCATGAAAGAGACAGCAGAGGGGTAATCCCAGCACTCGGGAGGCTGAGGCAGGAGGATTGTTGTGAGTTCGAGACCAGCCTGAGCTACAAAGTGAGCTTAAGGCCAGCCTGAACTGCATAGTGAGACCCTGTCTCAAAAGGACAAAAAAAAAAAAAAAAAAAAAAAAAAAAAAAAAAAAATAACATAAGCTTTAGTAACAGGGTACGAGGTCATTCAAGGACACAGGTGAAGCTCAGTCGTTGCAGAGTCAGGCCCGGCCACAGCCCTTCCAAGACTTCTTTTGCTTCAGTGGTCATGGAGCACGGCTAATCTCCCGATCTCCGAGTGATATCTAAGTGATTCATGGGAGAACATGTATTTGAGGGAACTGGGAATTGAACTCATGTCCTTGTGCTTGCCAGTGCCTGGACTGGCCAGCAGCTTCCTGAGAACCTGTTAGAAATTCAGAATCTCAATTCATCCCAGGATGCACAAGTAAAATTCTGCCTCTCACAAGATCTCAGACCGTGGTAACTGTTGTCCTATCCTCTGCTTGTGTGAACGTCAACGTGTTTGGGTGTTCCGCACTGAGACGTTCCGCACTGGGACGTTCCGCAATGAGACGTTCTGCACTGACACTTCCTGCACTGAGACTTCCGCACTGGGACGTTCCGCACTGAGACTTCCGCACTAGGACGTTCCGCACTGGGACGTTCCACACTGGGACGTTCTGCGCTGAGACTTCCGCACTGGGACTTCTGCACTGAGACTTCCGCACTGGGACGTTCCGCAATGAGACGTTCTGCACTGACACTTCCTGCACTGGGACGTTCCGCACTGAGACTTCCGCACTGGGACGTTCC
>PVKA01010681.1:0-63532 GCA_004027165.1 Ctenomys sociabilis
TCTATCTATCATCTATCTATCTATCTATCTATCTATCTATCTATCTATCTATCATCTATCTATCTATCTATCTATCTATCTATCATCTATCATCTGTTTGTCTATCTATTTACAGAGGAGTTACAGAAATGTGTATAAATTCTATAAACTTTTAACTAAGTGTACAGCATTTTCATGAGGTAAAAGAAAAAATAGAAGAGATAAGGAAGGAAGAAAGGAAGAATATGGACTAGAAAGGGAGGATGGGGTGAGGAAGGTATAAAGAGAGGATCTCACGGTATTACCACAAACTGCTCTTCCCTTACTTCTCTGAGATGGTAGTATAAGCATCTGGGCCACATTGCCTGAGCCCAAGGCCCAGTATAACATGAATGCACATGCAGACCATGACCACGCCTGTGTTTTGATGCAGCCAGCATGGCTACCTGAGGCCTGGACCTGATCCTCGACCATCATTGTCACCAAAGCTGTCAGAAATGTTCAATTTTGCATGTGCATTTATCTGCATTTATTGTGTCTCTTATATATTAGTCATCATGGCTTAAAATAGCACTAAATCTATATCTTTGGAGGGCTCATAATTTAAGATCAGTAGGACTCAGAGGCAGAGAACTAGAATTAGGATCTGAGTATAGTGGCAGCATGAGCACATTGTACCACAATTGCTGGGGACAGGGAAGTGGGGGAAACTGCCACAGAAGGGCTAGGCTACGTTAGTGCTGGTAGGGCAGGACTTCACTTTGCTTAAACCTGACTCAAGCCTTTCTCTGGAATTGCCTTTCTATCTTGCCACCCTTGGCCAGAGTGCTTCCTGCCCATGATGGGAGGTAGCGAGACAGAAATACATAATGGTAGCTTTCTTCTTTTCTCTGCACTGCTCTGAGCACCCCTTCCTACTCTGTCTTGCCCAAAGGTGACGTGAGCTGGACTATCTAGTTTGGATGTAACCCATCAGCCTCCTTGTCATGGTGGACTGATGCTGTTAATTCTTTTTTGATAACCCTGACTCAGATGTTGCTGTCACTTGTCTTGAATGAGACTCACTGGTCCTTTACATTTATCCTGAGCAGTATAAGATTTTGTGAGTATAAATAACTGAAACAACTCAGAATGTTTCAAAGGATTGGTCTATTTCATATGGCAATACTGGCAGACATCTCATTCCTTAAGGTAGGAGAGTTCTAGAGCCTAGGAAGATACTGAAAGAGTTTCATTTCCACAGAAAATCAAATCAAATCCAAGAATATTCCCCATGATTTTATATTGAATTGCAGGACTTTTCCAAAACCCATGAAGCCTCCCATAAATCTTAGTTTACCTGATTAAACCTTTAAGCAAAGGAGAGGGACTCCTGGAAGTCCCCTTTCCCAGGCTCATTAGAGAATGACATGTATCCCCGTGGCTATCACACTCTTCCCCCACACCCTTGTCTCTGCCCTTAAGCAATCTGCTGTCCCTCAGCCTGGCCATCTGCTCTTAGCAATGAGGAAGCAGCATGGTAGCCATGAATCCTGGCAGACACTGCAGTCTGGCAGAGTGAATGACAGCGTGCTGTGTGCAGTCTTTGGCAAGGGATAGAGCCAAAGCTACAAATTTAAACACTATAACCCAGCTGATGGGGGAGAATGAAGTACCTGGCTTCCTCCTTAACCACCAGGTGATGTTTACAGAAACAACTTTGCATCTTTGTCGGTACTGAAGGCTTTTAGTTATTTTCTTAGAAAAATGAGTGTAGTAGATCCTATTTCTCTCGACCCTTCTCTACATTTCTCTGACCTCCTTCAAAAATACTGTTCAACTTAAAGATATGTTTATATGTTGTGAGGAATGCTGAGTTTTTTAGGGTTGGAGCTGAAGAGGATTTTATAATCGATTGATGGTAAATCTTTACAATCCATACTTTCATATTTTTTGTTTGGTAGGGGGAGGTACAAACTGCATGCACTCTCAAATTTTAAAAAAATGCAAATTACTTTTATATCACTTTTGTTTGTCAAATTAGGAACTAGGCAAAAAAAGAGAAAAATAAAACCTGAGTACACACCAAGCCCCCAAATACTTTAGACTTTTGCAGTTAGCCATATTGTTCAGTCTACTACAAGGAGTATCAGACAGAACAGTATTTACTCCCAGTCTATTGACATTTCTAGTGATGATGATTTTTAACATACTAGTTCCATAATTAAGTACAAGAATCATATTGTTGAATCATTTATGATGTTTCAGATTTTCTTCGAGGGCTTTACTCTCTTTAATTTAAGCATAGTGCATTGAAAACAACAAATTAGGCAACATGAGTTCTGACACTTCGGTTCTAAAAGTTGTTTCTGTATTACATGTTACCAAACTTTAATTTCATTTTTTTTAAAAGTAATCTAACTTAGGGCCTTGCACTTGCCAAATAGGCGCTGTATCTCGGAGCTACATCGCCAGCACCCCCCAAAATTCAATTTCCTAATCTTTAAAGTAAAAATAACATTTGTTCCTTCTTAAAAAACTCAACAAGGTTGTAAAATGAAAGAAAAGTTAAAAATATCTAACCCTTTCCAAACATAGTCAATAGATACAAACCATTATAAATAGTATGCTCACCATATACATTTTTTAATACTGACCATAAACATATATAGCATAAGAAAGCATGAAATGATGAAGTGGTACATTTCCATATCTCTTTGATCTACTTAACCAAAGAATAAATACCTTGAGTTTAAGTCAGTACTTTAAAAGAAATTCCCTTTAAGGAGAATTCAGGTAAGTACCAAGTAAAAATTATAATTAGGTGCTCATGCCAAGTTATTACAGCAATGATATGTTAAAATATATAATAGCCCCAGGCATTAAAATGTCTACTGTGTTTATGTTTTATTATTAATTTCAGGTGCTCCACAATTTTCAACAAGTAAGCCAAGAGGCAAACAAGTTTTTCAATGTTTGGGTATGAGCTGTTTACAAATTCCCAAGGGAAACTGACATGTCAATGATATGTCAGAGCGCTACAACAATAATATTGCCTCACATCAAAACTATCCTTCTCTTTATTTCTAGAGCACTTGGCACTTACTTCAACTCTAGCAGTGACCAAAGTTTTTCTTAAAGGCATGCTAGAATCCTCTCACATGTGTAGTGTATCATATGCATTTGGACAGCTGCTGTATTTGTGCAGAGGCTGGCACATGACAAAGGTTGTTGCCTTGTCCATTTGGACTTATGCAGCAATCCTTGTCATTTCTGGTGTGTACTCATGCATATAATCTCATATCTCTATTGGAGCAGCTTTCTAAATTGCCATTTCCCTGGATATCTGAACTGCCCAAAGGATCTCTCCAGTAATTGTCAGGACCATTGTTTCTGATTGTTGGTCTTGTACTGTACACTCATCACTGATTAATATTGCCTCTGTGGTCATTGCTTTCTGAATTTTCAAATTCTGATGGAACAGCATCTGTCTTACTCTTTTTCTGAGACAAAATATCAAATATCCACAGTTAATGGAGGCAAAGTTAATTTCAGCTTACAGTTTGTAGAGGTTTCTGTTAATAGCAGGCCGGTTACAAGGCCAAGTGGTCTGGCAGATGAGCATCAGAGAGAAGAAACAGTCCATGGTAAGCAGGCAAAAGATAGCAATGCAGCAAACAGCAGTGGCAAAAGGCACTTGTTTTTATCCTTCTACCCCACCTGCCTTTCTAGTAAGGCCACCCACACTTAGGGTGGGTCTTCCCATTTTTTCTGATCAGCAGATGCAACCTTGATCTCAGCTTCATACTCTAAATCACAACGTGACACACCCTTGATTCCCCAAACTCCTACCAATTGGCACAGGAGGTTTTCGAGAGCTATCTAGCCACAAGCCATAATAGCATTTCTTCAGGGTGGGGCAAAGGCAGACCATTTTGTATCTCATGTTCCTCTGCTCTTCAGTATTGACACTCACCACCCACCCTTCTCTGCTCATCACATTAGCACTGGAATTGCTGAGAAGTGAAATGAAATCTATGGCAATTGATTATAAGAGACTCTGAGACATGGCTGAGCCAACTTGCCTTCGAATATTTTGTGTAAGATGTGAAAGGATGGGTAGACAGATTAACTTAAAGCTGCTTTTTCTGATTTTGGTCACCCTAAGTTTATAATCATTTATCAGTAAATTACTTTTTGGAGCCAGGCAATTTCTGAACGACATGTAACATGTTCATTCTCCTTCTGTCTTTGCATCATCTCCCCTCCTCTTCTACCTTTCTCTTTCTCTTCTTTGCTTTACTCTTCCCCCTCCCTAAATCCCTTCTCAAAACACTCTCTCTCTCTTGGTTTGTTTGGCTTCCCCTCCCTTCCTCATAATTGCCTGCATACACACACACACACACACACACACACACACACCAATACACACACACCGATACACATGACTTCCAAGGTAAACATTAGTCATGGAATCCATATATTAATAAAAAAGCCATTACTATCTTCTAAGCCAAAGTCAGAACTGAATATAAACAGCATCAAGGTAGACTAGAGTGATAGTGCCCCTTAAAAGGATGGAATGGGTCCCTAAGTAAAGGGAAACTAGACAGTTCCCATGAGATGCTGCCAGCTGTGGTATAGTGGAGTCAGGTCAGATTTACTTACCAAGAGTTCTGGGAAGGAAGAGACAGCAAAGACTCAGGGCTTTTACACGTCTGAAATGAAATGCTAAGCTCTGAGTTTAGAGCATGAGGAGAAAAAAAGCAGATGAAAAATTATGTGGAATATATAGGAGAATTTTAAAGAAATTATAACTTTGAATTTTTATTTACTGAGAGATGACAGAAAGGCATGTCACGTAATTGTGGTTCCTCATAATTTCAATTTGCTATATTACAACTAGACCCTATATTTTTGACAGTGACCATGTTTCCAGGACCATCTTATTCCTATACTATGACATCATACAACACTGTTTCTGTTGTCAAGAACTAACTGCCATTATTTAGGGTTACTGTCTTTTCTTACCACTCATACTGCATAGAAGATAGTGCGGCATTCTTCCAAACTTAATTTTTTGGCTAAAACTTTCTGTGGGTCTTCAGAAGGAAGAAGTGTTGCCTTGCTTCAGTGAGATCAGGTACCTTAGGCTTCATGAACTGGGTTGAAGTATTGGAAGTCTGGCTGCGCAGAGGCGCTGATACAATTGCATGGAGAGAAGACATTATGGATTCCTGATCTGGACAAAGAGAAAAAGGCTATTAGTAGCTTCTCTTTTATGACTTTGAGCACTTGAAATGGGTTTCATTTGGAATTCAGTGAATACCTATTGAATACCTATCTATCCCTGGCTCAATGGTAAGGGGAAAATAAAAATAAATTCAGTAAAGTATTTCTCTTCTTGGTATCTTTGAGCCATTGCATTTCACGTTGATGAATGCAAAGTGCTTTGCTACAAAACTTCAAATTTCCTGTGGGAAAGGTCTGTGACAGCTAGCTCTGAAGGGCTTTCTAGGAAAGACTGAGTGGCTAATGTAATGCCCCCTAAGTAAGTCATATACTAAGTGCCACATTTTGAGGACCTTTTGTCACCTTGTACAAACAGCAAAGAACAGAGCGATATACATACTCTATGAACTAAATGGTCATATATGACCACTGGGGACAGGAATGAAATCCCCAGTGAGAACATTTCAGTGGAGGCCTTCTTTGGAGGACAGCAGTAGCTTTTGTTCCTGTTCCCCATACAAGTGCATATGCTACAAAACAAGTGGTAGTCACTCAATATGTGCAGTGTTCAATTTTACATCCTCAGCCATCTTCTGTTCTGCCACTGTAGGTGTCTATGTTGAGTGTATTCCTTAACACTCTCCCTCAGGCCTGCCTATTCACTCTTTTTTTCCATCAATATCCTTTCTAATACCCACTGTCAGAGCCACTAAAAACTGCGAGGTTTGTTTCTTGACAAATGTCCCATTTTCACAGGCAGTTGAACTGAACTGCAGCTTGTGCTCCGTTCAAACATGTCAATAAACATTATTGCAAAGACGTAGAAGCAATAATGGGAATGTATAAAACTCACCTTTATTGCTTCTTGCCATGAATTTACACACCACTCTGAGCAGGTTTCACTCCCTTGAGAAGAAGCTGCAGGAAATCTCTTTCAGGTTGTGTGGACCAAAGATACTAATTTGGTTGCAGCCTTGCTGGAGGCTGGAAGTGAAAGGCCACACTGCCCGCCAACTGAACTTTGGTGCACTATTTCATGCCATACTGGTCTTTTATAATTAATTCCAATTGCCACAGGTAATACAGGATTTGTTAGGTAGAATACCCAGTGTTACAGGACAGCAGCACTCATGAGAATAAAGTTCCCAAGCCTTTATTGACATGCAAAACCAAGGTTTTCACGGCTATAAATCTGCTACCCTGAAACTAACATTCTACAGAATGTGCAGAAAGCAAGCAGACTACTCACAAGAAGGTAGGAGAGACTCTGTGCTTGCCTGTTTCACTTGAAAACAGAGTGCAGAGGGCAGGCTGTATTTGGCGTGGTCGGCTCAGATACGTGTAAAGCAGATAGTACAGTGCGATGCGCTTCTTTGCAGATAGTATCAGGGTGATGACTGCTGTGTCTCTGAGAGGATCCCTGGAGAGAAATGTCACAGATTAGTGTGTTCTGTGCTGAAATACCCCATAAGACATGTGAGCATTATGGTTCCTTGGCATCAAGGTCTACAGATAAGAGATATGCTCTGAGATCAGGCCAGGCGGCGCATGTAGAGATCTAAATCTACAGGTGACTAAGTTAAGGCGGAGGCTCTCTACAACTTGGTGCTCATTACTGTTTCCTAACCCTTCCTACTGGTGTGTGTGTGTGTGTGTGTGTGTGTGTGTGTTATTTTTTAATAAGCTGACATTATTATTGTATGATAATCTGTGTTACAGAAATATCCTCTTATTGTAGGGGTGAGATACTCGAAAGTGTTTGCCTATTCTAAAACGGCCACTTCTTTATTCCTCCTAATAACAGACAAAACATGAAATCATACCAGTTTCACTTGTAGATCCTGATATGCTACACGATTTTTGGAATTCTGTAGTGATGGTAAGTCAAGAAGTATATGTGTCACATACTGTGGTGAATCAGTTTATCTGAAGTGGAAAATAATTCAGACCTTGAAAAGAAAACAAAAGAGAGCCACTATTAGAATATGCAATTTTTACAAACAGACATTATTATTCAAGCAAGAAAAATCCAGAAATCTTCATTAGGTGTCTGGATATTTTTGATATCGTATGTCATACTTCCCAATGGTGTTTTAACATTTATTCAATCAGACAATAAGTTTTGAGTCCGTTTTTGCACCAAACACTATGTTACATTATCAGCTGATTTAGAAATTCGTTAGAATGGGGAATACTCTTTTATTTTCCCTTACTCTAATTTGTTAATTAGCTTTTTTTAATCACAGAGAACAAACATTCAGAAATAAGTGGCAGAATTCAATCACAAGGGTATTTTCAACAAAGTGCCTTTTATTCTCTATTCAAGATAAGATTAAATAATAATCTGATTATTCTTAGTCTAGTTTTTCATTGTTCTGACTATGTGCCAGGCAATATAGAACCTTTTCCCAGATCCTCACAAGTTTGTGTGCATCAAGCCCTACAGACACTCCAGGGACCATGACCAGCAATGCTCTGCTGCCCGCTTTCCCATCTGGATTCTATTCGCTGCCCACATTCACTGAGTAGGTTTGGGGGTCATTTGAAGTGTGGAGAGAAGTGAGTGTGTACTGTCCCTCTTCTGTAAGAAGAACACTGCAAAATAACAAGCTGGTGCACAAAGTATATGGATACATAAGAAAGCTATCTTCTTCAGGGGAAGACAAGCACCAATCTGATGACATACATCAGCACTAGCATGGACAGGCTTTGTGATAGTAAAAGCAGCCAGGCAAGACCAGGAGTCTTAGAGATCAGGAAAATGATTTCAGTAAAACCTGAAAGCAAGAATAGGGAGTTAGGTGACTAAAGAGCAAGGACTAGGCCTCTATTCAAGTGGAAATTACCCAGAGAGGAGAGCAGCATGCTGTAGAGATGAACCAAATGAAAGTCATACATCCAGAGCAGACGTATGAAGAGGTCAGATCTGTGGTAGGAGGTGTGAAAGCCATTTTTTAATGCATTTAGTACCAATTCTACAGGGTTTCACTACACAGATCAGACTTGTAGTGATCCTCCTGTTTTCAGCTTCCCAAGTGCTGGGATAATAGTTATGCACCACCACGCCCAGTCTCAATCGCCCTCAGAACACACCAGGGGTGGAACCAGCATGGCCCACTGGGGATCAAACCCTGGTCCCTGAGTCTGCCTAGGTGGGTGCTTTAATCTTCTGAGCTAGATGGCCCTCCCTGCAAGTCTTAATTCAGCGAAGAAAGTCAAGCCCAGATTATTGGACACCCTAATCAGCAAACATTCTACAGAATCTTGGCTTAGTAATTGAGGGAATTAAAATTATGACAGAGTTGCAACTGAAGCAACTGATTTTGAAAATCAAATCTATGTATGTCAGTGGTTTATATAGAGTCTGTCCCCCCAAAATATAGACATATAAAGAGTTCACCATACTGGTAAATGTCAGGGAGCTAATGGCCACTGCTTTGAGTACCCCTTGTAATTGTACAGGCCAAAAGTACCTTGTATTTGTAAAATCTTGCACCCTTCAAGTAATTTCTGTTCTAGAATTTTTCTAGTTTTCTCAGAGAATGGCTAGGATAGACCTAGTCAACACTTAGCTCTGATATTCTACCCATATCGAAGAATTCAGCAGAAGGAACATACACAATAAATATAAAAAGAAACATTACTTCTTCAGTCGCAGGACTAGATGGAGAAAATAATTGTATGTAGCAGAGGAGGAAGCAAGGAAGTGAGAAAATATAAGAGGAGAAAATGAAGGGAGACAAAGAAAAATTACAGAGTGTTGTAGAATTATCAGAGGTACTTCCTTCAGTGCCTTAGAAGTGAACTTACTACTTCAGAAAGTCCTTTGTTTATCATAGATAACATTTATTCATAAAGAATAGTTTCAGCTCAGCTGCATGCTATTCTAAAGATAATCAGCTTCTCATGGTCAAGTTTTACATTATCATGAATTTAAAGGAAGAGATAACCCGTCCTAGTCTTAAAAGGGTAAATGGACTGTAATAGGCCCAGATAATGGGAAACAATTTTACTTCTCCCATTGTTACTGTGTTCCATTGTAGTTTTAGGCTTCCTGGTAGAAATTGAAGTAGAGAATCTAAAAGCATTATATTTTGTGCCTACAATACAATTTTTTTTATTTTATTTTTTTATTGAATAAGTGGGCCAAATACGAGCAACCACAACCTAGAGCTTTTTGTGCTTGTAGAGGTGATGTAAGTTCTGGGAAAGGATGCTCTGGCTGCAGGAGATGAAGAGTGGTCCAGGCTGTCAGACAAAGATGGTGAGAACATTGACTGAGCAGCAGGTAAGGGAACAGACATTAAGTAGGAATACAAAGGCAGCATTTCAGAAGATGATTGAGCAGGCAGAAAGCTCAGCATGGATAGTGAAATAAAGGAAGACTGTATGTAGTCAGGCCACCTCTTGGCCCAGCTCAAGGCTTGGGTTCAGTTTGGGAGGGGACGCTTGCAGCTTCTGGTTGAGCAGAAGGAATGAATTCCCAGGAGCAAAGCAGGGCATCAATCCAAGGTCATGTCATGTGGTAGAGATTGAGTTGAAACCTGAAGCCCTTTATTGAGGGCTCCTCAGTCCTTGATTGTCTCTTGGGCAGCAGGAGGCCTGTGGCACGAATTGGCTCTTGCAGTAGTAGCTTTGTCCTTTCCTCTGTGCACACTCTGTGTCTGTTGCTGTGCTCCCAGCCCTCCACGCTTGGCAGTATGCATGAAACTCTCACAGTGCAGGGGCCTCTTGGTTGGTGGGAAGCTGATATTTCCTCAGAGATCATTCTGCTCACTTGGCACAGTTCAAGTGCCATCTCCTGGCTTCTACCCAGTGTTGTCCTGTCCTGCTCCAATGCATACCCCATGCCAGTTGGTGGGCTTCAGCTAAGCCCCTGCCGTAGATATTGCCCATCTCATGTTCCTCTGGAAGTACTCATGCCACCTTCATATCTACTCTGAGTACTCCATTGACTGGCTGGCCCCGCTGCCAGTGTGCTGGCCTGACTGGCTTGGATGTTTTCTGAGCCATCTCCCACTCAGCTGACAGCTCATTGCCTATGCCAGTGGGCAGATCTTTCCTGGAAGCTGCTGCCACCTTGGGCTCCATCTTCTTCTTCCCTGGATTTTCCCATCCTATGCAGCAATGCTTGCCCTCAGCTTTCAGGGGCTTCTGCACTGCAGTTGGCCCTCTGCCCCTCTGCTTCCTCCTTCTGCCTGCTGCTGCTCTGTCTCTTGGTGCCCACGTCTCTCCTGTGTGGTGTGGTCTTCAAACACATGAGCTTTCATTGGACAGACACATGGCTGTGAAGAACATCTCACAGTATTTCATCAAACTTTGCTTACATAGGAGGCTAATTATTAAAAATCAGGGTAGGTCAGATAGCTCAGTGCACTAAAGCAACTGCCAGGGGACTGGGCTTCAATCCCCATGCTGGGCTGGCCCCACTCCTGGGGCATGCTGAGACAGCAACTGAGACTGGGTGTGGTGGCTCACACCTGTAATCCCAGAGCTTGGGAGGCTGAAGACAAGAGGAGCACTGCATATCAGATCTGTTCAGTGAGACCCTGTAGACCCTGTTCTGAATGCATAAAATAAAAAAAAGAAATAATAAAGAAAAATCAGACTTTAACCACCATTCAGATATTAACAGATAACAATCATCCCAGAAACACTACTCTCAATTGCAAAAATCAATCAATATCTGTTGGGGTGCTACTAACTGCAACATTCAAATATTTATTCCACTGCTCCTTACTTAATGACAGACTTTCAGAGACCCATGCCTTTTTCATTGCAGAGGAATCTTAGAAGAAAATCCAGTCCATCCCTTTTACTTGAGACAGGGCAAATCCATAATTATCCCATATCAATTAACTTCCATTTTCTGATGACCTTAAGAGGAAGTCCTAGGGAGACTGTTCCAGTATTTAACAGCTTTATCTGGTAGGAATTTGTCAAAACCAAGATAGTACATTGCACTCACAGACCCTCAGCACGTTGCCAAAATGTGTTGCCTTTTACTCTGGTATCAGCAGAGGTAAGTAATGCAGGGGGTGGGGCCTTTAAAATGCCTTCATGTTAATATAAAAGAACTGTTAGGTGCTGACCTATTATTTCTTATTCTATTATGACCTTCATGGCTCAAATTCCTTTACATTCCTTCTCTTTAAGGATTTGGATGATTAATTCTCTAATTTATATTACAGAGTCTGGCTTTGTGTACATGTGAGGGAAAGCTTGAAGCAGCCTTGGGATATTTAGGAGGCAAATCAGAAAGCAAAACTGAACCAAGTAGCAAAAACCCAGGAACCATCTGCCATTCGCATAGCTGAGGCTGCTCCCTGGGATAGCGTCATGCTTGTGCTTAAACCCATCGCGGATTCCCAAGGACATTTCTCTGCCATTCAAATCCTGACTTCAGCCAGAAAGCTCAGCAGCACCCCTCCACCCCGTCACAAATCTGGCCTTTCCTCCCTTCCACTACCCTCCAGCCTTGCAATGTCTGAACTAAAAGTATATTTAAAATCTGTTACAGTAAAAGATACATTGCCACACTAAGTGCACCTTAGAAAATTCCTCCATGCTTTGAAAACATATGTCCCATTATTCTGACTGCTTTCTATAGCAGCTCTGAAAGCCTTCTTTGTACCCTCAGTTGTGCTATAGTGCTTAGTTCTGTGCCCCCCCAACTGATTCCAAACTTTTTCCTATCACTGTCCTTTTGATTGAGGGGAGAGCTGGAAATCACGTTGTTGCTGCAAGATCTGGCAAATAATAAAGTACATGGGGCCACGACACAGTGTCTCCATGGCCTTGCCGTTCTGTTTGATGGCCCTCAGCATCAACATTCTCTCTTCAGTATTTTTGATCACACTGCATGAAAATATGCATGAAAGAAGACTTCCAGACCTGCTTCCGAAAGTGGCATGAACGAGAAAATGGATACGGAGGTGTACCGGAGGATCTGTTTTGAGGGAAATTAATGCAAGCTTGTCTTTTACCACAAACATTTATTTTTAATGTAGCCACCCATTACAGAGTTTGATAACTCCTTGTACTATCTTTGGGTCCTGGAGCATTCACTGTTGTCCTCTGCCCCATGCTCTGCATTGCTGCTACCTTTGCCTGGAACTCCCTTCTTTCTCCTCAGGCAGATTCTGTCTTATCTTTGACGGCTTTTCATGCAGGCTTCTCTCCTGTTCTCTGCTATGGTCTCTCCTCTAAACTCTTCTCATGACTCTCCAGATTGGTCACTGAATATTTATTTGTTTGTTTACATACTCCTCTTCAGGCCATGAATTCCATTACCTTGGAGTTCTTTATTACCAATCTCAGTATTTGTTACACAGAAAGCATTTAGTAAATACTTAATGAATCTTAAATAGAATAACAGTTCTGTTGGCTGTGAAATGAAGGGGCCCTGAGGGTTTCTGGCATTTCCTTGGGACTAGAACAGTACTGTTTAAGAATCTGCTCCTATAGTTGCTGTCTTTCTCTCCCAGCCATGCAGAGAAGTAGAGAAGCTGGGAGCCAAGTCAAAGAGCCAAAATCTGAAACAGCAAACACGGCACGGCAAGGGTCATCACCTCACATGCTTAAGGCCATTGTTAATTTAGTGCTAGTTAAGCTGACATCTTGTTTCCAGTTTGAGGAATACAAGACAAAAAGATGGAAAAAAGAATAAGGTAAAAGAGGAAAAGATCAAGGAAATGGGTTTGCTGCTCAGCTATCTGCCTTTCTTTCTCTTCCTTAGCCTGTGGATGTGCTCATTCCTTCTGAAATTATCTTATCAAATACGTTCTTACGAGAAGTTCCCAAGTTTCTCCAGTAAGCCCCTTTCTTCTTGTCACCTCAAGGCATGGATCTATATATTCCTGCTGTACATTTCTATCCTGACAGTGTGGCATGCCACAGACCTGGTACATCAATCTGATGTGCTGTGTTTGCCACAGATCCGAAATTAACCCCAGTCACTTCACATATTCAGTAATATTTATTGAGTCCGTGTAATGTGCAATTTCTGTTCTGGACAATCAGTTCATAATGAGGAACAGGCTCACCTCTGTCAGTAGACAGGCTGATAGCAGACAAACCTTCTCAGGACAAAGGCACAGCAATGATTCAACACACATGCTAGTAAAAGTGGGTGTACTAAGAGAGAGTGAGGCTGGAGCCCTGCATTAGTTTGTGAAATTAGTGGTGAGTAAGTTCAAAGGATGGGTACAATTTGACAAGCACAGAGGGAGGAGTAAGTACAGAGCCAGCAGGAGGAAAGTCCTCCGTGTGAAGATGTAAGGTATGGAAGCTGTGTACTCAAGGAAAGAAAAGCAGTCCTACATTCAGAACTAATAAAAAGTTGGCAAAACAGTCAGCATCCTCTTCTTTGCTTCTCAGCCCTCGTCCACTACAACTCTCATTTTCATTTGTGTTTGTCTACTTTATCTCCAAATGCAATCATCAAAGCCAAAGAATTATTCCTACTTTTTATATTTGTACATTGTTATTGTCATCAATCTAGTCAAAACATGGTTGCATTCTGCACTCTTATTCAATTTTTTTTTAAAAGACTGAATACAGGCCATTTATACTTAAAATAATCATCTTGAAAATATAACTACTCATTCACTGAAGAACATACAAATGAACAAACATGAAAAATTACTTTTCCCAACACTCTGCCTACTGCAAGAAAATCACTATTAAATTGTTTTTCTTAATTATTCCATCATACGATGTATGGTTATAATACACCGCACATGATAAATAGAAGCTTATTATAGCGAAAGACATGTTCTCATTCATGTCCCTCAAAATGCTCTCCCCATTTCAAACACACTTATCCCATTGATTATGCTATGTTCTAAAGCAGCTCTGGAGATCTTTCTGGAATGTTCTCAGGGCATATGAATAAAAATTAGGTAAACGCTGCTGACACACATTCAGTGGAAAGCCAGGCTCATGAAAACCTCTTGGGGTGTCTTCATCCACCTTTGTCACCAGATCTTATGTTGAGACGTCTGTCTCTTCCGCAAAGTCAAAATGCCTATGACAAGTGAACATTGGGAGTTGGTTTAGACATGAAGGGAATCACATCAGTGCAAGTGAACACACTGTGGAAAATATCTAGGACATCTTCAGAAAATGGCAAGCATAACGCGCTACTTAGCTGTGGAGTAAGGAGGAGTATTTTGAGAAGGATTAACAACACTGTGTCTTTTACTGTAACTAAAAAAATTAAACCAACATATTTTATGACCATACTTTATATCTTTAATGTGCAAATATTTCCATGCATGTGTTTTTAAAATCTGCTCATTTTTAATATTTAAAATATTTATTAGATAGGCTAAGTAGAATCCTAGGACAATACTGCTTTGTAACATTCTCCTACCCTCAAGATTTTAATTTGAAAATTTTCAGTGTACTGAAATTTTGAAAAAAAATATATAGTGAATACTATATTCTTATTAGCTAAATTTTATAGTGACGTTTATCTTTTTCACCTCTTTATCCATCTCCCTGTATGTATACCAATTTCTGGTCCATTTTCTGACACAGCTTGAATTAAGTTTCAATGCTTTCATTAAGTTACAGATAATTGTAACCCTTGTTGTCAGTCCTAAGAGGACTTTGCTGATTCACTTTCCCCATAATGTCTTCACGGAAATGGCTTGTAATTCTGATCGTGTTTGATTCCTTGTTTCATTATTCTTTATGGTAACTGTTTTTCCATCCTATTTTCAAAAACCTTCCTGACTCCAAAAGATGGGAATTCTTATTTATTCTGCTTACAGCTCATCTTGATGCTTTATGGCCAGTATTCCAACCTGCCAGAATTATTTTGAGTGTCTTGCCTGCCTTCTCTTATGTTAGATATCGCCTTCAGCTCTGTGTCACCTGCAGACTTGACAAGCTATTGAGTGGTAAATGGGAATGAATCTTTTTTTCAAGTGTAATTAGAACCAAAGGTCACATTCTACCAGCTTATATTTCAGGATAGCATAGGAGACAAAGTCAAATTGTCTGCCAAAATCAGTAACACAGAAGACTCTGTGACAGTAGCCTACTTTATTATAGAGAGCCCTAATTCTGAGTTTGGATATTACTTTATTGGCTTGCCTATTGACAATTGCTTCTTTTGTAAGTAGACTTTTATTTTTTATTGAAATTGTCTACACTGCTATTGTGCCTTGTACTTAGACGACCCCCTCTCCATAGCCTCATGCAGTTACAGGGGGCTTTTCCCGAGATGGTTGTAGGTAAAGCTTGTGACACTAGAGTTATGAATGGTGTAGTGCTAGCTAGCCTCAATGGGACAAAAATTAAGTGTGAGTGTTGCCTACTTTAAGGAGCCTGGATAAAAATAAAAGGGGTAGACAGGTATAACTATGGTCCCTTGTTGCTTTATTATCTTACGCCTGCCATTAATTTTTCATCTCCCATGATGCCTGTTCACTATTCGCATTGCTTTGGATCCATCCGATTATGGACTGAAATCTCTGGAAACAGTGAGCTAAATAAACCTTTCTCCATTTCAGTTTGGGTGTTGAATATTTTGTCTCCATAATGAGAGAATTAACTAAGATACCTATGATCATGTGAGCTCAATTAAGGTGGACATCTCTTTCCTTGTCACCAAGTGATATCCAGCAACATAGAGATACATTAATTGATAGTTGCTGAAGAGTTTTATAAGACGGTATCTAAAAATCTTCCATATAATGCTATTTGCTATAAAATTTCCAGAAATCACCTTTCTTTGTGGCTCAAACTTTCAGAAACATACCACCTGCTGATTGTGACTCCTGAGACGTTTACCTCAGTCTCCTAGTGTTAAGTGCCTGTCTCATTTTTTCATCAGTTCCTCATTCACGCTGGTGAGGGATATTAGCTACAGAAACAAGTTGATTTAAAATCTGTTCTATAACTCACAGGTATGAAGGCTTGAATTAACTCAAAGGGGATAAAGGTATTGAACACATCCTGCATATGTTCTTTGGTAGACTCCAAGAATGCATTTCCTTCTGAAAAACAGAAGCATCAGTTAGAAAGTTCTAATCACAGCTTAATGTGACGAAAGTACAGACCTAATGATTTGACATGATTTTATTCTGACCCTCAATAATATTAATGGATAAAGCATTAACAATGGAGACCCATGCTCATCTGAGTTTCCCTTACCACTTAATTTTCCCACCTGTCCTTCTCTCTATTGTTTTCACACATTTAAGTGGAAAATATCATTTCAAAATCTAGTATTTTTGTAGAAAAACTTTTATGAATAAAATTGCGTGCATAAACTGAGGGTTTTTCCTCTAGAAAACCAGCTTCGTGTTTGTCCCAATAGATAGCATTAAATTATGCAAAGATTGTGCTTAATTCTTGATGGAGAATTGCTCTAAAAATAAAGTCTCTAAAACCAGTGGCTAATGCAAATACTCATATTCTAACATATGAACATTAAAAGTCGCTAACTTTCATAAGAAGAGAAAACAGCACGAACTACTCGGGAGATGAGTCACAAATCCATGACCAAGATTAGTTTTCTATAGAAAAAGGATTAAATACAGGCTGACTGGCTAGTGGGAAGCACAGGCTGAGTAAAGGCTCCTCTCAGCAATGTGCGTATCAGATGAGCAGACCAAACTGAAAATAATAGATTTTCCCATGGGAGCGCAACTTCAAGACCCCAGTGGGGACTTAATTCGCCAGAATGAGGATTTGAACTTGAATATAAATAACCAAAATGAAATGCTATAAATTCTTATTTAAGTGAGTGACTTAAAAATGTGTCTGAGCACATAGAGATGTAGCATGTACAAGATGAAGAGAAAAGCATCACAGGCAGTAAATAGGGAGAAAATAAGGGTACTTAGATCCTATCAGTGAGAGAGGACACAGTATAGTAAATAAAATATGGAGGAGGGCCAGCCATTTAGCTCAGTGGATTAAAGCAACTGCTTAGGCAGACACAGGGGTTAGATGTTGGATCCCAGGCCTGCCGTGCTGGCCGCACTCCCAGGGTGCACTGAGACTAGGCATGGTGGTGCATGCCTATAATCCCAGTACTTGGGAGTCTGTAAACAAGAGGATTGCTAGGAGTTCGCTCTATGCAGTGAGACCTTGTGGACCCTGTCCTAAAATACACAAGAAAGAAACAAAGAAAGAAAGAAAGAAAGAAAGAAAGAAAGAAAGAAAGAGTGAAAGAGAAAAAGAGAGAGAGAGAGAGAGAAGGAAATGATGACTACTTTAGGTATTTGGAGTGAGGAAGCAAGCATAGGTTTCTCTAAATTTCAGCTTTATCAGGCTTAGAAAGTTCACTCACTGGATAGAATGTGAAAGAAATATAAGAACTCTGTATTTACAGAAAGCAATGTAAGACAAATTCTGTCTTCTAAACCTCCCTCAGTAATTATATTTTCCTTATTACATGGAGTCCTAGATGATGAGTAGTATATATTTGGTTGGAAAAATAACTGATGGTCATAACAGTTGGTATTAACATGAGGTCTTCTGATGATGATCTGATAAGGTAGTTGCTTGCTTTGGGTTTGTTTTCCAGAAAATGCAGTAGGGTATTTCCATGGTAATCTTCTCGGCTCATAGGTCATTGGCAGTCAGAGGGCAGAATAAGTGAAAAAATTCATTCCACTTGAGTTGCCAAAAGATGCTCATATTAATATGAAGCATCATATCCTGACAGTCTTAAAGCCCAAGTGCAGGTTCAGAATCCTGTCTGTCACTTATCTTAAGCTTCTATGGAGGATAAAATCAAGTATCTCTGAAGCAGTGTTTAGTATCATAGCTATTTCTGCAAGATATTTTTTTTTCTGTTTTACCCACTAAATCTCTTGCACAGTATTATCATGTAAGTCTCTGTTGTGTGATTTTCTCAAGGTTCTTGGCTATTTAAGTACAGAGAGATCGGCTGTGGTGAAGAACAATTTTGGAGGGTGTGGTTGAGACTCCAGAAATGCTTCAAGTCACAGATCTTTTAGTTCTTTCAGTGACTGACACTGTATAAGTTAGTTTATGTATCTCTAAAATAAAAATAGTAGTATTAATGGCTCAAAAAATAATTCTCATGTTTTTACATCCCAGTCCAGACTCTATTTTAATGTTTTAATAGACCAAATGCATTTCTCTTCCAATAACCTTGTAAGTTGGTTTCTGTGCTTATCTGCACTTTACCAAAGAGCACTTTGATCCCCAGAGATAGGAGCAAGCTTGTCTCACAGCTCCTGAATTCTTACATAAGCACTTCAATCAAGAGTCCAGCTCCAAGCCCTTCCAGTTCACTGCTTCAAGGGGAAAATGAATCTGTGAAAATGGAGGCTTACTTTGGTAACCTATCCTGCTTTCCTGCTAAAAGAATTTATAGAACATTCTGGTCAGATGGGCCTGTAGATGCAATTTTTTAATTGTAATTTTTTACTTTTCGTTTTTTATTAGCCCATGCACTGCCTAATGATGGGATCCCCATGCACAGGTGGTGGCTGGATGCACCATTCTAGATATTTTTGTATCTCCTTCCTCTCCACTCTTAGTCCTTTACCGTTTGAAAAGATCTATCTTCTACTTTCCCTATTATCTATATTTTATTTTGTTCTTTTTATTTTGGGATGCTTTATTCTCAGTTGTAGAACAAGTGTGGAGAGATAAGTAAAAGCAGTTGAATACAATCCATCTCGAAGTCAAAGGCAGTGCACATTGACAAATGGGGCAGTTTTATCGTAATGCTTCAAAAATGTGTTTGAAATATGTGGACTGAAAGTATAGCTGCATACTATACTTTCCACCTTTGGAAACACTCACTTGATATTTCTCCTGTTGTGAGAAAACCAACTACCCCACCTGAGGTCATGTGCTGCTTCATCCATCCTGGTTGAATTTTAGTGAACATTCCTCTGCTCTTCTGGTGATAGCCAAAAGGTGAGACCTTTGCTACCTTGTAGAGCTCCTGCACAAATAAAATTCCTACCCAGGCTGGGCCTTTAGACTGACTCACAAAATTTTAGGAAATATAAATGTGCACAAAATAATTTTTAGCAGAAAGACTATCTGGTAAGCATGTTTTTCTGTAGTCTTTTAATGATAATAAACTTTGCTTGACAAGGTCAGTAGCACTCATGGATGCAGTAAATGGAGGTCAAGTGACTATGTCATGTAACCTCTCAGTTCCTTTTCTTTCAAACAATGGATAAGAAACAAATTAAGATCCAAGCAGTATTTCAGAGGACATCACAGTAGTGGGTGTGCATCTCTCCTTGCATATGACAAAACACTCAACATGATCCCTGTGGGGAGAAATGGCCACCTCCTTCCACCCTGGCTCTTGGGACTCAGAGAGGTAAACTCAGAGACATAAGACTTTTAAAGAAGCACAGTATAATGAAACATCAGAAAAGGATATCACTACTTAAGTTGTCAGTGAGGCAATGCACTTATCTGAGTGTTTTTCACATCGAGGGGTAGAAAGCATATAGGGTCATTTCTTTACTGGCATTTTCAGGAGGTGCTATTTGAATCACCACTTGCAAATATGGACCTATCCAAAAACTTACATCACCTATTGCTTGGCAGCAGAAGAGAATCAACCATGTGTTCTCAGAAAAGACTTTTATGAGAATAAAGTCCCAACCAGCTATTTTCAGGCTGATTCAAAATCACTGATGGGAAGTCAAGAGGACAGTTAAATTGTCAATTCACAGAACAGAACCACTTGTTTCTTCATCCCAGTGAAGAATCATTTTTCACCCTCACCTGTGACACAAACTACTTATTTACAAGCTCTCAGTTTCTCCTCTCAGCATTCTGTCTGCATAGCAGTGTCAGCTGACCTGGAGAAAAGAGCAAGAGAAAGAGAACAAGTTGGCAGGGAGTCAATATATTTCAGTGTTTTATTACTACGGAACTCTAGTAGCATTTAGCTGGTGAGCCTGAGCAGAAAATGAGTATTTCTGAAGTGACTCCGTTATCAGGAGAACTGATTAAAGACAAAACAAAAAATCTATGAATTAATTAGCAGGTCAATGGTGGTTGACTAGCTATTACTAAATTACAACGTCTGCATGCAAGAGAAACAATTACTCTCTGATGTTTTTCCAGCATGGCAGAATTGTGTAGTTAGAAGGGGAGGGTAGTGAGAAGAGATCCCCGTTGATTGCCTGATGTATGGTAAGTTCAAAAGAGATGCTGCCTGGATTTTTTTCAATGCTACACTTTTAAGACTTAATCTTGTTTTCTGTCAGCAATGCATCCTTCTTCTTATAGTTACTAATCGTGACATTTGAACATTTGATTAATAAGTAAAACAGAGCTGACCACTCTATGGGAGAGGAGTAAAACCATGGTCAGCAAAACAGGACAAATATATTTGTATTTGTATATGAATACATTGAGAGCCAGCAGGAACAAACATGTTCTAGGTGAGGAGAAGGGCAAGTCATAATTTATTCTTTGGAAAAGATACAAGTTTTCAATATGAGAAAGGTAACAGATACAACAAGATGCCCACTGTTTCTTCAATTTACTTACAAAGTTTAGGAAGAAACATTATAGTCAGACACACACATGCACACACACACACACGCACACACACACAGAGTATGTTTATTTATAAGCATTTTATATGTGATTTTGTGTGTATGCAAAAGACAGAAATAATAACATACGGAAGTAAGTTAAAAATTAGGTTAGTAATCAAAAAATGCTAGAAATAGCAGAAAAATAATGAACTTGGAGTGGTACCACAAACCTTCAAACCCTACATCCAGGAATGTGAGGCCAGGTGATCACCAGATGAACACAACCTGATCAACTTAGTGACTTAGCAAGATTCTGTCTTAAAAAACAAAAGCAAAAACAACAAATATCTATATATCTATATATCTATATATAGATATATATATAGATATATATATACAGTAATATTTAATATATTTAAAGTATATGCATATTGTTGTTCATTAAAGCACTTGGAGGTAGCTCTATGCCCAGGTCCTGTCACAACCCCAGTAGTGCCAATACTAAAAGTCCACTTAAGGGAGGAGAGATCCCAGGGGTGGTGCATCAGGGGTGTTTATCTAGCAGGAGTGGCCAAGGTAATCTTCTTTGAGAAGCTGACATTTCAGCTGAAAATTTAAAGAGGCCAGAGTTTAGTTTTGCAAACATCAGAGGCAGTCTGGCCCGTTAGAGCTGAGAGCCGGTGCCCAAGTCCACAGCAGCATGCAGCAGGGGGTGAGCCATAACAAAGGAACACCTGTGGAACTGGAACCCATGCACAGAGGCAGTGTGGTAGGAGGAAATTTGGCCAGAGAAGTCCGGGTTCATCTCTGTCATCTTTAGATAGGGAGAATGTAAGCTATAGTCGTGGATGCTAAACTGGGAGCAAAAGAAGTCGTAAGGCATGGCATCTGAGCCTGTGTCGCAGGGACAGAATGTGTAGGCTGTTGCAAAAGAAGGAGCTGGTACACACAGTGAAAAGCAAGCAGCCAGGAGAGACACTGTGCACAATGGAAAATTTTCTATTCTAGGAGCTGGGAGTCAAGGACATGGTACTAATGTTCATAATAATCAAATTCTCAGAGCACTTACACTGTAGGTCTGCATCTAAGCGATTTCTGTGCACAATGTTTTATCTAAATTCTAAGTGACTTCTATGCCCATTACAATGTTGTTTTCATTTCAGTTAATAATTCAGCCAATAATACAATGGAAATGAGACCTGAAGATAACTCTTCCCAGAGGCAGTTTGAAAGAACCTACGAAGTGAAATAGAAAATTCAGAGTACCTTTCGTGGCTGGTAGAACTCTGTATGGTATAAAGGTATATTTTAAGACACCAGTAATTATGTTGTCACATAGTCCACTTTTGGGCTCTGATTAAAAGAACATGAGATGAATGGATGGAGGTTTCCTGTCGGACCGGGCCTTGGGAAGCCTTTGCGTGGCGAAAGCCGGGCGCATGGGTGAAGGCAGCCACTAGGAGACACGCTCCAGGGCACGCTCTGCGGTCAGCCTCCGTTCTCAGCTGGAGCGTGTGCGACAGCCAACGCCGCTTTGTCTTGCCTCTGTACCGTGTGTGGGTGCTGGTGGTTATATTCCATTCCTGCTAATTGTTATTCCTAGTGAGTGTGTGAGGATGATGCATTTCCGTTGAAGATACATATGTGCTACCTGGTTAGCCTAAGCGTTGGCAAAAATTATGTCTCATCATAAATATGCATAGTTTACCAAATAACTTCAAACGTCTGCCATGGCGATGTTTTTAGATGTGTGTCCCAAGGCTTGCAGAACTGTGGACAATACTGATTTCTCTGGTTTAATCATCTCATGGTATCAGCTTGCTATTTCTCTCTGAATTCAGGCAGAATCTATAACGTACTTTACATAATGTGCAATTCTAAACAAAGATAATATTTCATTTTTTTTCATATTTGATATCTCCAAGCAACTGATCAACAGCAGATAATTAGTCCTATCATACCAGAACCTTCCTTCTTATTCTATTTACTTTTTGTATTGGGAATCATACCCAGGATCTCAGGCTTGTGATGCCCCATGCTGCAGCACTGAGCTACATCCCAGGTCCCAGAACGTTCTTATGGAAATCAGCTTGCTACTTTTGGCTGTAGCCTATAAACATCCCACAACCATGTCAATTGGACTACTGCATGATAGGAAGGAGTTAAACCTGCATGAGTACATTTTCCATTTCCTTTCCTTCCCTGGTGTAACAGGGTTTTCCCTGGAGGGCATGGAGGCACTTAATAAAGGCTTCAGACTAAATTTGGGGAAAAGATTCATTTTCTTTGTACCAGAGAACCTTATCTAATAACATAGAAATTATAGTACTACAACAGCTTTTTAGCCACCCCACAAGGTTGAAGACTAGCTTTAGCCTTCTGCCTTGAAATCCTACTTTCTCTTCTGGTTGCCCCATGAGAGAAATATCGAAGGTGTTAAATAAAATGAGAAAGATAAAAGGGTATTCTTCTATTTGGCTGAGTCCTGGGAGTTGCTCTGCAGAACCATTTTGAATACTATAAGTATCACTTGCTTTTAGAATTAGAATTCTACCCCCACACGTAATAGACATAAGCCTCTCGAACAATAAGGTTGATTAAATGAGGCAAGTGTCTCACACAATTGCAAAACTTGCTTATAAATTTGAGATGTATGACTTGGCCCTATACCTGCCAGCACCATCAAAATTTGCATGCAGGTAAATATCCCAGCCCTGTGGAATTATTAGAAGAGATTCTACAAGCTTGATTGTTATGGAGAAGCCGGTGTCTTCCTCTCCTAGTTCTTCATAAAGCATCCACATTAATCAGGGAAATACGAAGGAGCTTCATCTTCATCAGATATGGTTTTCCCCAGTGCTCCAGTTCCTAAGAAACTTACATTTGGTCCCCAGCTGTTATCCAGGAATTCTAAGGGCTTCTATGCTTTAATCTCTTATTGCTTGTGTTTGCAATACATAAGTGCATGGATGATGAGACATTGGTTCATATCCATATCATATGTTAGTCATTTTTACTTCCCCTTCTGATCCCACCCTCTTTTTTTCTCTCTTCTGAAGAGGCCCTTCCTATCTACCCAAGCCTTCCTGTTTCTTATCATATCTCCTTAATTTTCTCTTTACACTATGCTTTGTAGTCTGGATTTCTCATATAAGATAAATTATGTGATAATTAACTATCCATGTGTGATTTATTTCAGTTTGCATTATGGCCTCAAGATGGATCATTCTTTTTATAAAAGACTCAAATGCATTTTTTCCATGTGCATACATACATACATACATACATTTCTTTGTCTATTAAGCTAATGATGGACATTTAGGCTGCTTCCAATATTAGCTTCTATTACTTGTGCTGCTACAAACATGGCTGTACACACAGCATTGTAGAATGATGGTTTTTAATTATTCCAAGAAGATAACTAGAGGTGTGATAATTAGGTCAAATGAAATTTTTTAATCTTAATTTTTAAAGCAATCTCCATATTGATTTCTAAGATAGTTGCACTCATTTCCACCAACACTCTGGAAGGGTTCCTTTATCCCCATAGCCTCATTAGCATTGATTGTTTTGAGTTCTTAATGATACCGTTCTTTCTAGAATGAGATAGAAGTTCATGTTGCATTGATTTGCCTTTCTGATGTGACCAAAGATGCTGACCATTTTTTAATGTTTTTAGTTCTTTCTTTTAATAAGCTCAGCTAAGATACACTCCCAATCCACACATGAAACCTTTTCTGGGTCAGAGCTTCCTGACTTCCTGGTGTGAAGAAAATTGTTGAATACCTTACTTGTTATTTCCTAAGACAAAAAGATAGGGACGTTTGGTGCTGAGTGTCTAACTACACTCCTTTCATAAGAAAATGGATTGAAATTTATTCTAAGGTCATGGGAATTAAAGGACATCACCAGAATATAAAACACACTTTGCAAAACAGAGTGAGGTGCAGGCCAAGACAGCACACATGTCTGTGCCACGCTGCTTCTGCTGTCTCTCTAAACCTCCGCAGCTCCAACTGGCCGCACACTCTAATTGGTTGGTGGGCTGGGTCCAGGGTCTTGCCTTTCCAGCTCTCATACTGACACTGCCAGCTCAGGAAATTGTTGAGTTGTGTGATCTAGGACAAATCAGTTTCTCAGTTCCCATCACCACAAGATCACAAGCCTTTCGTCTTGTGATCTTTCTGATAGAGGCAGCACAAATATCATCTAACACATTCAGGAAGGAATAAAATTGTTCTGCAAAAATAATCATAAATTATAATTCTTAACAACACACTGTGGTTGGCTGGGGATCCATCCATCCATCTCTAGTTTTGTGTTTCAAGTATTCCTAGCCATCGACTATGAGTTAAAAGGGTAGACTGGCAATAGACACTTAAGACAGACTTTCAAAATTAACACAAGTGTGTGGCTGTCATCAAGGTTTTACATTATGCGTGAACGTGCTCTATGAATTGGTAACATTCATAACTTTTCTAATTCCAGAAAATGCATGTTTTGAAATTTATTCAAAGCAAATAATTTTTCTTCTCACTTTTCTCTATTACATTAACTTTTCTCAGCTGAAAGGAAATGACATTTTCCTGAAAAGCTGACAAAGTGCGTTACCAACACTGGTACTTTTTAAAACATAATCAACAATACCATTAGTTTGAAAATAAATCACTTTATATAAATCATTGAATTTCACTTCTAACATAAATTCTAAAATTCAGCAGTATTACTGACTGCCTCTTATGTGTGAGCTCTAATGCTAAAACAGATAGAGAACTCAAAGTTAAGCAATGCATGTCCCTGAGACACCAGTAACACATAACTAGGTAAGTGCATTCAGGTGATATACAAATAAATCACCTTAATGAAAACAGCAGTCTAATTGATCTCCAGCTCCTCAAGGCTGAGGCTGGTGACATCACCTACTCCATTTAAGTTGCCAAACAATGATAGAGCCTGTTAATTGAGGTTAGTTAAATGATCCACTGTGAGGAAATAAGCATGGTGGTCTATTTAATTACTAATCTCTTCAGCAATTTTTCTCTTTCATTTTGGATTATTTTTCATTCTTGAATTAAAATTGCCCTCTAACACAGCTTCCTTCAATGGATTCTTTGGGAGCTTCATAAATTTAATTCCTTCCCGAGCTAGCTGTTGTGTGTGTCCATGTATGTGAGTGTGTTTATTAGAGCAAGCACTAATGGAAACACCTGCATTATCTTGATTCTCTTAATGAATTGTCTGGCATTACTAAATGGCACCACAAACCAATTATGATATGCTGTGCAGAAGGCATGCACTGACACTGCTTTCCGAAAGTAGGCCACTGCTTCCTCTAATCCTCTGAGAATTAGGTATGTGGGCATGACAATATCCCACATATAGGAAAGTACCACACCTTGCATTTTTCTGTAGCAATTCACACTTTACAAAGTTTATTTATCCCTACAGCTTCTCTTCCACTGTTGCATCTGTCTTATGAATTGTACTTCCAAGGCTACAAGCACACGTATATGTGGGTATCTCAAGCACGAAGCACTGGTGTCGTTTGATCCTCGCCCCATCTTTGCACTGCACATATCCTGTCTCCCAGTTAAATCATTGGTAATAATACAGTGTTTCCTCACATCCCTCTATACTTTTTTACACCACCTTTAATAGGCTTCTCATACTAGCTTGCCTAGTTTAATGCTTCAGGTTCAAATTGGTCTCTCTGGCTCCCCACCCCCAAACACACACACACACACACACACACACACACACACACACACACACACACACACAATTTCCTCATCATAGACATTTCTGTAGAAAAGGAACCTCCCTAAAATGCCAATTTGATTACAATGCTCCCCTGCATAAAACATGTACTTGAGTTCCCTATTATTGCTGCTGTTGTTCTCTTCCGCCTCTTCCTCCTCCTCCTCCCTCTTCTCCTCCTCCTTCTCCTTCTTCTGTCTTTTTGAGACAGTTTCACTATGCAATTCAGACTAGCCTTGAACTCACAGCAATCCTCCTTCCTCAGCCTTCCATGTGCTGGGATTACAGATGTGTGCCAACATACTGGTCTCCCCAGGTTTCTTATAACAAATTTGCAATGCCTTTCCCTTATGTGTGAGCCCCACATTACTTAGGCCTTTCTTCTGTCTTTGTTTCAATTTTCACAATGGCACTCAAAGGGCCATGTGCAAATATTAGGTTAAATCACACAAAATCACTACTAGACAACCATTTTTGGACAAGATTAGGTAAATTGAATTTTTCAAAATAAAATAGTTTTCTTTTTTTTTTCTTCTCATTGCCTTTCTATCCTCTTCTTTCTACTTAGATATGCATTCTCTGAATCTTTTAATGGGCAATTTCAAATTAGATTTGAGATTAGACTTAAAATTTCACTTCAGCAAACCTACTTGTGTGCAAAATTCTCTATTATGGTCTCAGAAATTTTTCTGCCTTTTAAACTGCTTACACTAGTGAATTAACTGTACAATTTTATAATGATCTCATTTTTTCTGTTTCTTATGACTATTAATAAGTAGGCTATGGAACAGCCTTATTTTGGTTTCAAAAGTATCCCAAAGACCTAAAGTACTTAGCATATCATGAGCCTGCAGCAAATAACTACTGAATCAATAAAGGTTGTTCTAATACAGGTAAACTAAGTGAGAAATTTATTTCTATCAGATCACTTAATTCTCAATAAATGCTTATGTATCCCTGATTTTGGTATGCATTATGATTATATATAATATTACTACTTGAGGAAATTGGGAGAAAGATCCAGAGGAGTTCATGCAGTAATTTTCTAAGTTTCCATGTGTCCGTTATTGTTTTACGATAGAAAGGTAAAATGAGACATGGCCAAAATAGTACTTTTTTATTCACATATGATGAAGAGCAGTCTTAGCAAGAAAGTTCATACCAGCTCACAAAAGCAGTATTGGACAGACAGAAGATCTGGACAACTTTGTGTAGGTTCACCCAGCACTTGTTCTTTTTCTGTATCTTCTGCTGGATACAACACCAGCTCAATTTTGTCCCTAACAACAACACTGTATCTTGTAACCAAAATCCAATGTACTAACCTAGACCTTGTGTATGTATTTGTTATTATTTTACTCACCTGAGAAGCTGAGCTAGAAGGAGAAAAGGCAATGCCTTTAAATTCTCTTTTTTTATTGTATCTTATTTTGTTTTTATACTCATTACTTGATTTTCCTCAAATAAAGTTTATTATGAATGCTTAAGGTATACATTAAGATGTAATTAATACAGATCTAGAAAAATTGTTACTATAGCAAAACAAATTAACCTGTTTGGTTCCATACCAAGAGTAATTCTAATATCATTTAGTAATTCTTGCATACAAGTACAATATTGCCTATATTCCTTACACTGCCCATAGATTCTTTTACCATGTTGGTTCTATGCATTCATTATTTAATACCCCTGTACTCGTGTTGCCCCATTTTTTATCTCTATTCCAACTTGGTAACCCTTCTTTTAATTATTTTCATTAATATTTTAAATAAATCATTTATTTTTTGTTAGTGTGTCTGGCAAATTGTACATAGCATAGTATCTTCTAAGTCTATACATGCTTTAGCAAAAGAAGATTTCTACCTTTTTTAAGGCTAAGTAATATCCACTCTAGATGTAGATAGATATCAGATAGACACAGATATAATCATAAAAGTCAATACCTCATTAGTCACCTACTGATAAATACCTGTTTTTTTTTCATAAATAGACTATTATGAATTGAGCTTTAATGAACATAGTAGTCAAAGTAGTGAGACCATTCATTTCTTTCAGGTCATAACCAGCACAGAGATTGCTAGCTAACATATAGCTCTAATTGGTTTATAAAATTCTGTACTGCTTTCCATAATGCCCACACAAATCTACATTCTCACCAATGGTGTTCATGAATTTACTTTTCCCACACCCTTGACAATGGTTCCTATTACTTGATTCTTTGCTAATATCTCTTCTAACAGGTTTGAGATGGCACAGTTATTTTTATTTGCATTTTCCTGATTATCAGTGATATTAGGCAACATTTAAGATACCTTTTGGCCTTTTTTGAGGAGCTATCTATTCAGATTTTGCATCCTTTTTAAAATATAATTATATGTTTTGTTGTTATTGAATTCTATAAATTCTTTTTTTTTATGAACAGAATGTATTTATTGAGGGAAAGAAAACTCCCGTCCAAGAGAGGGACAGGAGGGAGGCTCAAGTGGGTTGTCCGTGGAATGAATTCTTAATAAATCCTGTATATTAATTCATTACACAATGTGTGGTTTATAAATATTTTTTCACAGTCTGAAGGTACATTTTTCACTTTAGTTTCATGAAACACCGTATATTGAATTTCACATGTACACCCTGAGCTTTTGGTGTGACATCTGAGAAGTTACTGCCATGTTTGGGCCAGGCCAAGACACCACAAGGAAACTATTGGCCAATATATCTAATATGCTTTCCTTCCCAAAACAATCTTCAGTTAAGGATTGCTTAGCAAATAATATTTAGTACTTCACTAAAAAGAATATTCACCCTGCCCCTGCAAGAGTTATTCCTGGTATACAAATTGGGGTTAAATATATTAGCCAATGTAAGATATAGCACATCTGCAGAGTTAGAAAAATAAATCATTTGACAAAGATCTTGAAAGAAACTCTTGATAAATCCATAAAATTCTCAGAAAGAACCCTAGTTTTTTTTTTTTTTTTTGTTTTGTTTTGTTTTGTTTTGTTTTTTTTTCCTGCTGAAGCCCAGATTGTATACATTCATGCTACATAGAGAGCTTTTTCTTTTCTTGGACCTGCCCCCTTTTGCTTACTAATACTTTTACTTGCCAATGAACCGAAGTTTTATCATCCTGGAGGTCTTGCACAGGAAATGAGAGAAATGTCAAGGAATTAATACGGATTGAATTCTCAGGGAGCTCATATTCTAGCAGGGGTGGAGGACAAATAGTTCAATAGGATACAGAGCCATAACTCGTGCTTTATCAGCATCCACTTGGAGCTACGCATGGAAAGGAAGTACCTCACTTTGCATTCAAATGCGTGTACATTCTTCTCAAACATTTGTAAACAGAGCACTGAAGTTTGGACAGGGACAGAGATGCACCACTGTAGCATACATAAACAAGAGAGTGGGTGGTATAGAAGGAGGTGAAAGACAGTGGATCTTGTAGATAGTTTCTGAGGCAAAGAAGAGCAAAACTGAGAAGATTTTCACAAAAAGTAGGCATGGCTAACCTGAGGAGCATGACCTCCTCCTTGCCATTCTAAAAAAATACTTCAAGATGGGCTTTCATTGTTCCTAAGAGAAAGCACCTACAGACTGGTATGAACAGGAGCAGGCCTTGTTATTCTCCATTGTTGAGGACAGAGCATCCTTCTCCTCTAGTGGGCCTGTGATTGTTGATGTCCTCCTGAGAGAGTGATAAAGATCTTAGGGAAAAGAATGTGAAAAGAAAGGTCAAGAGAACCAAAGAGCAAGCACAGTTGTTTTTGTTTGTTGGTTTTTAGGTTCTGAGCAAAATATGTTATTAGGGGGAGAAAACTCTGTCAGAGAGAGGGAAGAGAGGGGAACCTGAGCAAGTTGTCCCCAGGAAGCTGTCTCTTGAAGGGACTTCTATAGAGGAAAACCATGCAGTGAGGTGTGTCTAAGGTGGTGGAGATGATGGGAATGCTTAGTTAGGCATAAGGTGAGACAAAACTATGGTCAACTAATGAGATTACAAGCATCATTGTTTAGGTAACATTGATTAAATCCAGTACCAAATGAGGAAGTGTGTCACACAGCAAATAGGCATGGATATGGGACAGGTTCTCTTCCTATTTGGAGTTGCCTAGTGACTCATTTGGGCTCTTTCAAGGAGATTGATACCTATTTTGAATATCAATCCTTGATGCCCATCCCTAGGGAAGTATGTTTCCTCCTTTATCTTGAGGTCTGGCCCATCGGGAGTGTCTGTCTCTTCCAAGTTGCAAAGTCACTTAATCTTTCATCTTGTCTACTTGAAGGCTTAGCCCTATCTGACTGCCTATAATATTTCTATCTAATTAATCTGCCTACAACATTCTCTTGTCTGGAGAGGTAACCTGAACTGCCATGAGGGAACCATGGACAATGACCGCTCTGGCTTCTTCAGGCTGACAGGGGTCATAGTTGTTGACTGGTAGTCAGAGATACTCTCCAGAGGTTCTATCTAAAGGCCCTCAATAGACACTGCATATTTTTATCTTAGGGAGGTAGAATGCCTTTAAATCTGAGGAGACAAAGCCAAAGAAATTATTAAACATGCATGGGTCAAATAATAACATTAGCATGATAGTTATGAATACACTCAAAGATTGTATAAGTCCTAGTTTTTAAGGAGACCCCACACTGATTTTCATAATGGTTGCACCAGTCTACATTCCGACCAACAGTGGAAAAGGGTTCCTTTTTCCCTATAGCCTCTCTAACATTTGTTGTTGGTTGATTTGTTTATGATGGCCATTCTTTCTGGGGTAAGATGGTATCTCAGTGTTATTTTAATTTACATTTTATGGATGGCTAGTGATGTGGAGCAGTTTTTCATATATTTATTTGCTTCTCTAATTTCATCCTCTGAGAAGTATGTGTTCTTCTCAGATGCCCATTTCTGGATTGGGTCTTTAAATTTTGGGGCCCTAATGTTTTTTCATTCTTTATAAATTATGCAGAGTAGACCTTTGTCTGAGTGCTTTTTAGTTAAGATATTTTCCAAATTTGTGTGTTTTCTTTCACTTCGTTGGACATGCAAAATCTTAATGAAAGGAGGTCCCAGTCGTTAATTCTTTCAAGTAGTAGCCATGCAATTTGATTTTTGTTATATAGGTCTCACTTTATCTTGGTCTTAACCATCCAGCAGAAGAGTATAAAAATGAGATATAAAAAGAAAAGCCATCTTAATGTACTGAGCTATAAATGGCTCAAGTCAACAACTTCTGACATTGCCAGTCCTACAAATAACCCACCACTAATATTTAAATGGCAATGGAATACCCATCTCTGACAAAGATGAACAAAAAAGGGGATGCAAATGAAGAACCATTTGGATCTGCATATACAAAATAGGATAAATATATAGCTAGTTTCTCTTAATTCAATGAGAAAAAAAGATTTGTATTAATAGTGCTTGGACTGGATATCATGGCTGCATCTTGTACAATGAATAACCACTATGAAGACAACAATATGTAATGTATTAATTATTGAAACTGTCCTAATAATTGGTTTTGAAACTGCCTCATTGTTATTTGTTTCTCAATAAAATTAATAAAAAACCCCAAAATGATCATACATGGAAACTGTACAAATCACATTCTAATTTGAAGCATTTTCTATTAACCAGATTGCTGACAAATTTCAAATAGTACACTAATAATACCATTATGAAAAAAAGATTTGTATCCAGTAGACAATAATGTCTTCCCATAAAAATGGTAAAATAAGGTCCAGTGGACCTCAGAATTTTACGTATCATTGATTTGAGACATTAGTAGAAGAATCTGGAATATCACAACCTTTTAAGTTTGTAATTATAAAAACTAGTTAGAACTTTTTGTAGGTTCATTAGCAAAGATCTCTTAAACACAGGTTTTAATCTCTTTTTTTTAATCTCCCTTGGCCAGTGGATACTATCTCAAATAAATTGGCCTATTCTATTATTACTGGGGCACATGAATTGTAGGACCTATGGAAAACACTGAGTACTTTCTGTCTGGCAAGTTGTGCCACTGGCTAGGAAAACTACTGACAAATCTGCATGAGCATCTATTAAAAGTTTAACAGGCTTTTTCCTTATATTAGCAGTCAACACAGTTCCCTTAGGCTAAGAGGGGAAGACCCATAACCACCTCAATCTGAATCTTCCTCAACTCTATCATGAACACTTTCTTTTTCTCCTCTCTAGCAGATTTGTTATATTTACTCAGGTGCCCCAGGTATCTGACACAACTTTTTGGGTTTAAGGCATCCTGAAGGCAGCCATGCCCAAGGAATATGAGGAAATCTTCTCTTGTAGTGGATTTCCTGAGCTATGATTAGACTGATAGAGGAAAGATCTCTGAGGGCAATCAGCCTTGCTCAAGGAACATGAAGATAGCTTCTCCTCTAATGAGGCTGGAAACCCCAAGAAGGCTCAGCTTACTTGGGCTACGTGAGGTAGATTGGTAAGGCCTTAATATGTCTTTATAGACAAAATATGGATCCCAGTAAGAGGAATCTAAAACTATTCAAGCATATTTACTATAGGTTTTACCTGTACGATTACCTGGATTTTGAAATCTTCTAAGAAACAATAAATTTTCTGAGAAATTAGAGCATGTATAATCAAAGCATGAGCATTTGAGCTAACACGTAAAATTATAAACTTTTTAAAGGAATGTCAATTGTAACTCACTAGCTCTTAGACCCCTTTATTTATGGAGTCTGACAGTTTGCTATAAGTCTCTCTAGCTTTAGTGAAGAAAGATCACACCTGTATTTATTATCAAAATGTAATACCTGAGTTACATCAGAAGTCAACCAGATGAATTTTTATACTTCTCATGAAATATATAGCATTCAGTCAGATTAAATGAATGTTCCATTCAGTGTTTTGGATATGGCCTCCACTGAAAAGTTTTATGTTGAGATTTTGTTTGCATTAAAAAAGTCATTGTTACATAGTTTTGAAATGTAACTATGAGCTACAGCACAACCAGGCAGTTTAGGTGCCTAAGGCATTCTCTATCCTGGATGCTCCTCCAAAATCTTCAGAGCTGAAGGACAAGACAACCTTAATCATGGCCTCATTACTGAAAGTAAGGTTTCCCTTACTTACCTTTCTAAAGGATGGGCTTCTATAAGAGCTGAAATCTGGTCCTCTATAGGATTATACCTATCTGTAGCTAAATTTAGACAAGCTCTTCAGGAATGATATCCTTTAAAGAAGTAAATAGGCAATTTAGAACTTCCAGAGTTCATGTACCTTTTTCTCTGTGACCTAAAACAGACAATTCATATCTTAGAAAATCTTCATATGACGCTGATAAGTAAATTGATGACTTTAAAGGACTTACTCAGACTTACGAACATTAATCTTAAACTAAACTTTGACTTCTAATGAAAGGCAGGCAGCTGCTATAGTTCAAGCTGCTATTGCACTTGGAGATACATACATTGCTAATTTCAAAGAGCCAAAAGATGGACAATCAGTGGTACTATTTGTTTCCCCTGGAGCCCAAGTAGTCAGACTCTTGTTGGTCTTATATGCAGGAAACTAGAAAAGACATTTTCCTTCAAGTATGTATTATTGATGGTCTAAAAAGAACTAAAACCAAGTTATTTGAAATTTTAGCTATTTTCCAGGAGAAAGATAAAGATCCCTCTGATTTCTTAAAATGTTTAATAGAGGCACTGGTAAAGCATAGTTCCTGAGAATTTAACTCAATAGAGGGAGATGACTCTTACAGATAAGATCATTACTCAGTCAGGTGCAAATATTAAAAAAGAGCTACAAATGACAACTTTTGCTCCAGACAATGCACTTGATACTTTAGTAAAAACTGCTTCCTTAGTGTCCTATAATCAGAACTGGGAAAAACTAGGGAGAGAAAGCAAAGAGGTCAAAAACAGCTTACTTTGTTGCTCTCTCACAACAGACCCTAAGTCTAATTCTCTGGGCTCCAAGAAGAGCTCAACAACAATGAGGTTCATCTGCTGTTGCTTTCAGAAGCCAGGCCAACATAAGGACTGTCTTAAGAGGACCCACAAGCCATGCCCTGACTGTACGCAGTGACTAGAAGTGAGTCTGCACTCTGATGTGGAGACCCGGGAGCTCAGACTCACCTTCCAAGATGGTCTAGTAGGACTAAAGGGAAGGGCCTTCCTGCTCCCTCTGGCTGGACGATTACCTCTACCTGTCATCTCTATGGAGATTCCCTGAGTAATAATGACTATAAAGGAAAAACCTTAGCCTGTTGTTGGACATTGGCCCAGGTCTCTTTGTCCTTCTCTAGCCCTGACCTTCCTTCCATTCATTGTACCTCAATAGAAACACACTGAAAAGTTATCTTGCTTTAGCTGTAACTGAGATACTACGATATATATTCAGGTTGTTTACTAATCAAAATGATGCTGAGACTGATTTTTTTTCCAAATGTAATATGCATTGTTGTACATGTACAAAGACTTAAAAGGAATTTTACTAGTTAAAGCAGATCCCCAAGGACAAAAAATCATGTCAGTGCAAAATGTTCTAAAGACACTGCCTACACAGTGTCCAATAGCTTTGGGCCTAGAGATAGAGCCAGGCTTTGTATTTATGACATAAAACTCAGACACAGTGTTAAAAGTTACAGTGTTAAAAGGATTTTTTCTAAAACTCAGCAGTGCACCTTGTTTATAAAGCTCAAGTTTTAGAATATAAATAATCCTATTAAATGTTTTCTCTTCTTGTTTTTCTTTCTTCTAGGTAAGTGACCAGTTTTTAGAGAACACAAGTGATTTCTGGGCTCGGCATGTAGGGACCTTCTCCTCTGAACAAAGCATACGGTGATTCCAGTATTTTCCATCATCTCTACTTGATTTGTGAGTCTTTACCAAAAAGTACTAAATAACCAAAAATTAATCTGGGTTTAAGAAATCATGCATGGTTATATCTCCAAATAATATTTGTTTGTACTTTCTTTAAGGTAAGTGAACAACTTCAACCATTGATTTTACAGACAGAAGTATTAAAATGAATATAAATCCTTTAAAGCAGTATCAGTGGTGAATTTTCATTAAAAGCAAAGGTTCTATGATGTGTTTTTCCTTACCTGAGCTACAGTCAATGCATAGGACCACACAAGTGTGCACTGCTTTTAGCACTTGGAGTGCACTGCTCAGTGTGCACAAGCTGGTGATTCTTTTCTCTTTTGCTCATGCTACCCTTAACAGGGTCAGAGGTGTGGATTGAGGCTGATATTCTGTGCATGCTCTGGAGTCTAGGCTATGAAAATAGGTAACATTTTTTCTCTTTCATTCCATCTATGCAGAAGCTGGCCTTTTAAACTTAAAGCAAATGAGTTCTTTGTAGTGTGGTGGAGTAGGATCTAATTGCCATGATGGGAGACAAACAGCAGAAAGAGGGAAGAGGATGCAGGGGAGCTATTGAAGATTTGTATGCAGAATGGTTTTAGGAAATTGCTTTCTCACCTGGGCTTAGCCGCCATGTTCATACCTCACCCTTAGTTGTTCTATGGTTCCCCAGCCTCCTTTCTGAGTCCCTTCTTGTTTTCTGCAACGCCCACACCAGCCACTCTGCATAGGGCTATTCATGTTTTCTGTGAGCATCTCAGGTGTTCCAACAAACTCCTGTGCTGCATGTGTGTAATCGGTGCAGGCACACTCCCCCTGGGTTGAGGGGTGGCACACCTCCTCACTCAGAATCATTATCCGAGCCGGTGGAGCTTGCCCAGCCAACCCCTCTGCTCACCTGAGGGCACAGGTTTTGTTGAGGTGCTGCTGACTCCCTGTTTGAGTTCTGTCATCAATATCCTTGTGTGAAATTCTTAATTACCAGGCACAAAGAAATAGCCTCATTGCAAAAGACTGAGCAGCTTTACTTGAAGGTCACTGCTGAAATTGGCCCTGTGTGATACACTATTATAAACTAGGTGTTTCATTGTTAATTGGGTAGCTCATTCAGTGATTAACTGTTTTGTATGAAAACGGGTTTTGATAGTTATGGAAAATGTAGAATGGACCATATTGTTGTGCATTACATAGATGTATTTGGAAAAAGTGGCCGTAAAATTTTGAATTTGTGTCGTTTACTATACTTCCATATATTTTGGTGTAAGTAATAATTATATAAAACCATGGAAAAGCCACTCACTCTAGAGTCTTAAATTCAAAGTGCAAGTCCAATATCTGCCTTTTACCAGGATGAAATGTTGAACCTGGTGTTCATTGTTGTTGAGTCTGTTTTTTAATATAGAAAATGGGTATAATGGTAATTTCTGTAATTCTGGTGAACATACTTATAACAAACCTTTATGGGGTAGTATGCATAAAATTTTTGATATAGAGATAGAGAATGGTATTTAATATAAAAATGAGTGAAGGGAAGAGAAGAGAGAAATATTTTGGGAATAGTGGCAATTGTAGTGATGGCTAGTGATATTCTCAGCTAGAAATATCAATAACCTGATTTCTTTTGTATGTTGTTGTTTCTTTACCATCTGTAGGCAAGTTTGGATATACACCTAACAAAGAATTTTCATTATCAAATTCTTGATATAGTTTGTAAGCACTTTGTGAACATATTGGCTAATTATAATATTATTCATAGATTCTTAGATCAAAATCTACGATCATGACTCAGTAGAGACCAAATAGGTGATGTCTTCGTAATATTTGGACCCTGTCTCAAAAAGACAAAAAAAAAAAAAAAAAAAAAAAAAAAATATTTGGGATGTCAACTGCAATCCTGTTGTTACCATTGGGCCAAATGGGTCAGTGAACAGAGAATTGATATAAAATTGTTGAGGTTCTTTATCTTTACCCTAGAACATTGTGGCATTTTTACTAATTTTCACATCCATATATGGGCACACTCTTACCTCCAGAGTTGGCAAGGATCACTATCATCGTCATCATCATCATTATAAATAGCAATTAACATGCATTTGCTGTCCGCTCTGTGTCATGTATTCATTATCTTTTACTTGCCTTAACCCATTTATTTTGCACAGCAAATGTTGATGATAGATACTACTAATGACTTGATTTTTTTTTCTGGATGGAAAACTTAATAGTAAAAATATATCTAATTTGGTCAAAATATATGCTTTCTGAATTGATGTTCTAAGCCATGATAAATTTTGGCCTTAGACTGAAAAAATGGAACTTTCTTTACCTTTAAGTTGCTTACTTTGCAGGGATCATGTCGTCAATAACACTAGTTTTATCACCATCATTTTTGGGCCTCTTTCTACACTCTGCATTCTGGGGAAAGCACATGCAGTATCATACTTAGCTCCCATGGTAGCCACTCAAAGGACAGTACCACTTTGGACTTGTTGTATCCTTCAACCAATAACATTCAGAGAAGTGATTGTCAGTCTGTACAACAGAGTTAGAATGTCACCTAGCCTGATATAAAGCTAGGACTTGACTGCAAGTACACAGCCTATAATCTATGCTATGCTAGTTACTACACAATATTGCAAAGAATACCCTTGTTTTATACTGTGACTACTGTGGTACTAAGTGTGGGGTAGGCATTCATAGATATCAGGGACAAATCATTCATAAGGTCTCCCAGCTTAGTATGCTGTCATTTACAGAACAGCTCTCTGGCACTGCTCAGCTTCACAGATTCAGGGCAGTTATAGTCATAGGAACTAGATTTCTCATGGTTTCTAGCCACTCAATTATGCTGAGCAAGCTTCCATCAGGCATCTGCCTAGCACTATTCACTTCATTCTACCAGAAGTGTCACCCAGGTCTTTACTGAAAAGACGTGTTTGTAATTTGGGTGCAGATCTTACTATTCTCAGTTTTACTTCAAATTGTCTGTCTTTTACAGCAGTCCAGAATGGCTGAGTAGTAGACATTGCTTCAAAATACTCCCCTATTCTGCATCACCCAAGAGAATTTCTAAAACCTCACCATCTCCTTTCTTTTGATTATATTTTCAAATAGACTGAATTTGGATTTAGATGTGCTTCCCTAAAATGTTATGCTTTCCTTATTGTCTTCATGTCTCTGAACTGTAGCTTTTTAATATAAGGCTTTATAATTCTTTTAAACTATGCTAGTCCTTGACATATTTGATGGAGGGAATCTATCATTTATCAAGATGGATTTTGGTCAAATCATGGGGAATGGGATATGAAGATCTTGAGTGTGCCGTGAAGGTTAGGAGACAGAGGCTGTCCCGCCGGGAGACAGGAGAGCAAAGCTGCCTAACGAGATACCGGCATTTTTGCCTACTAGACAATTTCCCCTGGGGCCAAGCATGTATGTGGCTTCTATTATACCTCCTCTCTTTTGGAGTATGGAGAAAGTGTCTGATAATAATGATCTGCTTTCAGAAAGTACATGTATGATGAAATTGTCTGCCTTGGGCAACCAGTATTGATTGTTTTCAGGAAAATGTGTGATGAGCTGGAAACACTTCTTGCCACTCATGGCACTCTCTTTTCCAAACTGGATTTATTTTTCTCAATGCTATTCGCTTTTTAGGTCAAGGTGAAAAGAGGGGTGGAGCAGAACAGATAGGAAGGTAGAGCATTCATAATTTTCAGAGTGAACAGCAGAAATCAATGAATTATAGGCCAACCAATAATCTAGTATTAAAATGCCTTTAAAGCTGCATGATAGTATACAGTTATTTTTATTAAAATATTTCATCATTTCCCCTCACACTTGAATGTGAAAAGCAGTCTGTGAAAACCACATTCATCATCATGTAAGGAATACTTCCAAATTGGGAGAAATGTGCTGCATCGTATTTTTAAAAGATTAGAAGAAAAATTCCAATAATTATGCATTCATATAAAGTATAAGAATGATAAAATTATCACTCATGACAATGTCATCTATAAATTGAATAAATTGAACAAACATAATCAGTTAATTTTTGACAGCTGTATGAAAACTAACTTCTGCCTGAGAGTTTTTCTGATTAACACATGAAAATTTGCCCGGTGGTTGCAAGTTTTATTTTGTCTTTACTGGGAAATCTTGTAGGACATGCTCTAGTGAGTTAGTGCACTTCAAGTTAAGATCCAGAAATGAATCTAAAGTCTTCTATATTGTCTAGTCAGACAACTCGGCTTTACTTAGTGAAGAAGTAAGCTTTTTGGGGAGAGGAAGTAGAGACTGTGAATGTTTCTCATACGGAGATGCTCTTTTGACCTTAGGGCATGTGATTTAGCAAGTTGGGCTAAAACACACATGTATATTAAGAGAGATTTCCTTCTTAGACTGCTCTGGCATTTGTCAACTAGGAGATTTCAGGTAATTTACTTTTCAATTTTATTGTGGGATTAAGAAATTAATCCATGGAAATCACTCAGAATATTCTCTGGACAATAAGTACCCTGGACATATTAGCTCTTATAATTAGGTCCCAAGCAGGGTTCCCAAGGCAATTCACACATACCCTTCGTGGCCTTTCTTATCATCACAGTGAGCAGTAATGCCACCATCATTCTATAAGAAAAGTATCTCCTCTGGGGCCTTTCTGCTTCTGACAGTGGAGATGGCTCCTTGGATTAATTATGGATCTTTGCTTCTGCGAGGAACTACATTTTTAACATTCATATTTTTTCCGGAAGGAAAAGAAATATTTTTGACTTGAGTTTTTAAACTATAATATTTAACTGCTGGTTTGTGTAATTAATCAAGTGTTTTCATAATCTGGTTACTCTCGTGGACTTGTAGAATTTCAAATTAGGAAGGCTAAAATTGTAAATTACTCTTGCATATCCAAGATGAGCCATATGTGTAAAGGGAAGTGGAAAAACAACGGAATGTCTTAAAGTGCTGAAGGGGGAAAACATCCATAATTCAGAGCGACTTCAATTACTTGGTTATTTTGAATTTGGGATTCATTCAGAATGATTTACCTTAGATGTCACATAAAACGTTACCCTGGCCTTGCGAGGACCCCAGGTCACCTGAAGCTAAACTTCTAAGTCTAGTTGCCCCCTGTGGCCTCTCTGGGTAGTGGAGCTCTACTTTGTGCTTTGAGTCCCTTCCTCAGATCCTAGCTGTGCTGCGCTTTTTCTCTGGATGGGGCCAAAGCACCATTTTTTCTTTCTTAGCTTTGTGTTCTGTCTTTTGTTAGTTTCCATCCTTCGATTTCTCCTTTTGGTGAAGCTGTCCATTTCATCTTTAGAAATCCATTCCCAAGACATTAAATCTATTTCTTCCTGGCTTTCTTATTATGATGAGTTCCCAGTCACCACATGACCTAATTTCCTTCAGCCGCAATATATTATCTAATGAAGTAGGAGGTATTTTACCGAGTTACAAAAAGTCAGATAAGCCCATGCCTCTACTCCTGGGAAAGGACACAGCACTAGTGTGCATGGGTCAGAGGGCTCCCGGGCTCTTCTCACGTATGCTGACAGCATCCTCATTCACTTTGGACAGAGCAGGGACATCCGAGGATCAGCAGGGCCTCTGCCTTCCTGAGTAGTGGGGCGGCCACGCGTCACGCCTGGCGTCTCTCTTTAAAGCCACCCTTCATTAGTCGGTTCCACCACAAGATTCCGTGTCTCTTGGAGGGTATATTTCACATAATAGGAAATTTTTGTCCCCCTTATGAATTGCTAATGTCTTAGTTTTTCCAATAATTTCAAAAAGTCATTCCATTCACTTTATTTTTCATTTAGAAAACTCCCATTCTCAGATAGAAGCATAAAATAACCTTAACACAAAGGGTTAAGGACTTACCATTGGACAACATGGCCTTTGGAAAATATTCCAAAGTTTCGTTTTTTCTTCGTTTTCATGGGCTGTTGGCATGTGGGAAATGCTCGGCTAATTCACTGATGAATATGCTGAAATATGCATAAGCTCCTCTAACCAATTATAAAATAACTCTTAGCAAAAGCCATTTTTCAGGACTTGTGTTTGTGTATGATTTACTTATATCATTGTTGCTATAGAACAAAGTGGTGAAGTTACGGTTTCACGAATCATTCGTGTTTGGGGGCTGCTGGTCTCCCTGAGACTTGTCTGCTGCCCCGACCTCAGGGCCAGGCGGTGTCTTCTCCTGCTCGCTTCCCACTCTTTATTTCTGCATCACACTTTTGTTTATTTTTCCTACATGTCAGCCCGTGTGCTAGGCAAAGTGCCACCAGGCCCGACAGAGGTGACATGTGAGCCCTGGGTATTTACTAACTTAAGTTTCCACCTTGCTGCCCTCATAGCTGTTGCAAGACACTGACCCTCACAACTGAGCGGGGTCTTATAAATCAGATCAGGAAACCCTCAAATAGGAGGAAAGAATAATGAAAAATTACTGAGGGTCTACCCTGCCTAGGCTCTTTTGCAGATTACATCAGGATTTCATTACCAGGAATATCTTTTGAATAGGAAGTTTTTAATAATTTACTTATGACAGCGTTAAATAAGAGAAGTCCAGAAAGATGTTGGAGGTTCCCTAAGGGGCACCTGAAAACTAGTCCCATCTTGTCTGTCTAGTTCCATCACCCTGATGCTCTTCACACATCTACCTTCCTTGAAGAGAGCACAAAGAACATACTTTGGTATACCTAGGAAGGGGTGAGCCAAGCTTGGTCTGTGCCTTGAATAATCTTTATGTCCACGCCTTCGCACTCTGTTCTTACATCAAGATCCTTTGCTGGCCACGCTGTTTATCTACCACCTCCTACACTGTTGCCTTAAACATCTGATATAGGCTTCATAACTTCCTTGTAGCATGCACTGATGTTAATATCTTCTTACTTGGAGAAGAAGGTAACGTGGTATCTTCTTGTCATCCTATTCATTTCCATTTTGTAAAGATTCTGTGCACCCATTGGAATCTGCAATTACGTGACTTATTTCCTCCTCTGAAAGAACTTACACTTTTAAAAGCAAGGTGATGGACTGATACAACTGTCTTCCTAACACATAAAATAGTACCTACCACAAAATATACTGCCAGTGAAATTGTTACCAAAATGTATTTCTCAGATAAAACTATCATTGTTATTTATTCTTTATCAGAACCCTAACTTATCTTTCAAAAATTCTAAGTATTCTGGTTCTCACATAAAGGTAACTATTGTAGAAACCTATACGCCTCAAGCACAGTAGCAGTCTCTTCATCGTAAATATACTTCCTTCACAGACTCACCTTCGTGTGCTCCTCCTGCTGCATTTCGGGACACCTTTGCCAGGGCTAGGCTGCAGAGCACCATGCGTTCATTTACTAAGTGAAGGGAGGCCAGATGCAGTTCCCCTGTGTTGTCAGCAGGGGTCTCAACTAGTCTTTTACCCACCAAAATGTCTATTAAAAATTAGCAGATTGTTTCAATGTTGTTAGCAGAATGGGACACGCATGGTCTAAAATTTATTAAATTTAATGAAAGCAGTCTGTGTCATTCTAAGTGGTACACATCTGCTTTTGCTTATAAGCTTTGGGAACCATTATTTAATAGCACTAAGTTGGTAAGTATGCTGTATGCTAACAAGCATCAGAAACACGAAGTGTGGAAGGAAGGCTGCTGTACTTGTGTGTGCAATTAGAGTTCAGAAACTCAAGGACCTTAACATATTCCGTTTTTAAATCAGTCCAAGTGATTGTACAGAACTAACAGAACTGGGAGAAAGCAGCTTGCTACTCTTTATTGTCACTACTCTGTGGTTTGGTTGGGAAGAGGCCGATTGGACTTGCTTGATATCTTTCTCTCTCAGTAGCACCAGGGCTTGTCCTGCGCCCTTATTGAGTTGCTTGTACCCATGAAGGTGATAATGGTGAAGTAAGAACAACAACAATGATCCTAGGAGAATTGCGATCAGCCTTCTCTTATACCACCCTACTGACCTCTCCTGTCTGTTGTCCATCCTCCAGAATGGAAGTGAGAAGATACTTCTTAGCTGACCACTCCTTGTAGAGCTTTCTTTTCTTCTTGGGACCCAGTGATGTGGGTTCTCATTCAAACTACCCTGATTTTCTTGCTTCAAGCTTTCCATGCTTTCATTACCAATAAGAACAACACAAGATTGCAAGTAATCAATACAGAGCTTGGCATCTCCAAAACCCACACTTACACATACGTCTGTAAGACCTAGGGGATAGTACACTCTCCAAAATCAGGGAGATTGATGGAATTTCTTTATTTTGCTGTATTTATCTCCAGATAGTTGGATAGTTGGTAGATGAGGAAATTGCTGCATGGCTGTTTGTTCAGGTGGATAGACCGATAGCTCCAAAAGTATATGAATGAGGTAGGCATGGTGGCACATGACTACAATTCCAACACTCAAAGGGCTGAAACAGGAGGACCTCAATGAATTTAATGCCAACCTGTGCTATAAAATGTATTCAAGGCCAACTTGAACTATGTAGCAAGGACTGGGAAGATGGCTCGGTAGAATAAGTGCTTGCCTGGCAAGTGCAAGGGCCTGAGTTCAATCCCTGGCTCTGCCAGAAATAAAAAAAAAAAAAAAAAAAAAAAAAAAAAAAAAAAAAAAAAAAAAAAAAAAAAAAAAAAAAAAAAAAAAAAAAAAAAAAAAAAAAAAAAAAAAAAAAAAAAAAAAAAAACTATGTAGCAAGATCTTGTCTCAATAGAGTAATAATAATGGTAATAATAATATATACAGTCACCATAGAGATAAACGTGTTTAGTAAATATATAGTATATTTGTGCACATAATGTGTTAGAAACCATATACACATGAACTTCATAGCTATTATCTATTAATTTGTTGATCCATATGGTAAAACCTAGGTGTATTGTGGACTGACTCATGCTCTGACAGATTTTCTCTGGGCTGAAAATTGAGTGGACAAAAATAGCAAAAGTTCTTCCTTTAAAATTTTATAATTTTTGCAAAGCTATTAGTCTGAGAACATGAGGACTACATGGTCACTTACAAAGTGACATGGTCCATGAAATGTGCATGCACTGAGGGGAATGAAATGCTAACAGCTCAGTGCTGAATTGGGTCTTAACGAGGAGGGTACCAATGCAAGAGCTCTGATCGCAGGTGTGCAGGGAGGGGTCAGCCACAGGTGTTCCGCAGGAGAACAGGACACCGCAGGGCTGCTGGGGCTGGAAGAAGTCCAGAGACTGGAAGTGCAGGCTCCAAGCATTACCATTCTGGAGACCATCTGGACTCTGCCAGGCGGCGCCCTCTGCCAGGTAGGAAGACGGACTGACTTAGGGAACGTGAGAGGAGAAAGCAGGGCAGGGCCGTCGGTGCAGCGATGCATTTGCTCTCTTGCTTCCTCCTCTGCTCATGGAATGCTGGGCCCAGACCACATATTTTGTTTCCAGACAGCTTTTATATATGCTCTACTTTCGCTTGAAATTCTTTTTTGCATATTTATTTTCTCAATGAACTTGTTCTTTTATTTCTAGTCTTGTTTTAATTCCTCAAAGTGGCCTCACCAGACCAAAGTTCATTAAAGCCTTCTGGTTATTTTTTCACAAAATGTCATCATGTGCAAGCATTTATATACTTATATGTTTTGCAATTTGGCTTTCCTAGGACACTGGCAATCCATAATACCTGGAGTAGACATTCTGCTCACTGCTATGTGCCCACTGACCGGGACGGTACCTGGCACATAGCAAGTTCTCAATAAATGTGTAGGAATATGAAACAGAAGGAGAAAGAGGAGAAACAATGTGACTATGAAGAGATTCAAACTGAAATATTATATAGAATCTGAAAGGAAAATTTAATTTATATTCAATTTTTCATGCCTTAACAGAGAAACTATGTTATGTATTAAATTTTATATAGTCTATAGATAGATGTTTAAAATATAAGCTGATGAAATATTTTTGTATAATATATATATATATATATATATATATTATACAAAAGAAATAAAATGCCCCTGGGACACTGGAAGAGATGCTAGAGAACATTAGAGTGTTTTTGTCTTATAAGATTAACATACTCATCTTTGGAGTACTTGTTCTAATGTACAATATCTGTCATCACTGACAGCAATATCAGAATCATGAATATTTATTAATTACTCTATAAGGAACTGTACAGTGTAGTTTAGAACTAATCCCTACCTATATGAAAATTTGAAAGCTATTAAAGTGACATTTGTATATTTGACAAGGTGAATTCTTATGAATAAGCAACTGTTCACCAACAATTAATTCATCAGTGGACTATGCCTGTATTCATACTTCCACTCTCATAGATGGTGTGTCTCTTTGTCCAGTGGTTGCTATTGATCTAATAGTGCAACCCTATGCATCAGAGCAGTTATTTATTGAGGTAGGGAAGGTCGTGAATTGAGACTGCTTCTTGATTTGTTGCCTTAGTGTGTGTGTGTGTGTGTGTGTACACTAAAGAGAATGTAAACTGCATCAAAGGAGGGCATTTTGTTCACCTTATTCACAGATATATCTCTACTTTTTAGAACTATTCTGAGAACAAGTTAAGGGCTCAACAAATATCTGAGGCCCAGTGTAGTGGGGCACACATATAATCCCTGTACTCCGAAGGCTAAGGCAGGAGGATAGTTTTGAGCTTGAAACTAGTCTCACTACAAATTGAGTTCAAGGCCAACCTGAACTGCATAGCTAGATCCTGTCTTAAGAGAACTAAATAAATAAATATCTGATAACCAAAAGAGTAAGTTTTAAAACTCTAGATGAAACTGAGTTTTCTACCGGATGCCAAAAGCTACATTTAGCATTATCTTAGTTTTATCTCCAAGCCTACAATATTATAATGTATTATTCTCATCTTGTCCATAAGGAAACCAAATTTTAGAAAGATTATATTGCTTATCAGTGTATATCTGATAGAGAATAGAGTATTAAGCACAGGTTCCCTGACTCTAGCACCATGAGGATTTTGTGGTCCTATAGTGTGGGATTGGATCAAGAGGCTCTTGACTTTCAACGAGTGCCCAAGTGACAAATTGGTAGGGTCAGGACTCAACCTGACAAGCCAGGGTGTGGCTTCACTCTTTTGAGCCTCTACATGTAGCCAAGGGAAGGTGTAATTGAAGAATGTCCCATGAAGGTGCCTAAGAGGGCAGGATCAACCACTTTAAATGTCAATATTAGTAAAATCCTAGACTGTAGATTTCTGAGGGCATACGTGATGTAATGTCAAAGAGAATGTTGTCCTAGAGGAAGGAGACCATAGTACTTTATAGGGTATCAATTGTCAGTAATAAAGCTGTAGTTTCTTTGCATCTCAATTTAGTCACCTACAAAATAAAAGAATCTATGCTTAATTAATAAAGTAGTGCATATGATATGTTCATTTTAGTGCCTGCCATACATATAATAATTATTACCTATTATCATGATTCATATATTCTCTTGAGAGGTCATAATACAGGACAAGTGTCTCAAACTTTCATGGATAAAAAATCCAATTCCAGCACAAATGCCATGTTTCCTATTTAAAAATAGGGTTTCCATCTCTTTGTATTTGTCCACAAATATGAGGAAAACCTAGACTTACAACAAACTCTCCATGGGGAATTTAATTGGACCAACACACTTAGGTTTCCTTTCCCAGTCCAAGAATGTTGACTTTATGCTCTTGAAATAACTTCTTACCTATTCCATTCACTATAAAGTAAAAGCATTTATAACGCATGGGGCTAGTGAATGATTCAGTAAAGAATAGATTATTTTTTCATAAACAATTTTCCTCAAACTGTACTATCAGATTAGGAATCCCCTGTGTCACCAAGACATTGGCACATGGTGAACAATGTGTTCCATGGGATTTTTAATTATAGTCGTTTCCTCTAATTAAACTCCATATATACCAAGAAAGACCACTGGACATTTAGAAACTGCGTGTTACTCATAAACTTGTCACAGTGACAGAAGCTTCAAGATGAGAAAAAGCAGACCCCTACTATTCTAGGAAAAATGATTCCTTTTTATCTTCTCTCACTGAACACATTTATTTCTCCACTGGCCTGTATTGTCAACATTATACAATCTTCTCTCCATGTAGTTACTTCTTTTTCATGGATGGTCTCTTAATTGAGCATATGTGTTGATAGTGTACTTAACTGATATTCATGCTAGACAGAAATTGCTTCTCTTCTTTTTAAATAATATTACAAAATCTTCCTTACAAGTGTATTTCTTTTATTTATATTTTTTCAACATGTTTCGCATAAGATGAACTTCTGAATGTGATGACTTGGACAAAGGCTTTGAAGCTTTCCATATAACATGAATTAGAAAGCCAATATTCTTCCAATGGTTGTACCAGCTTGTCAGCAGTAATGCATGAGCCTATTAGGTTAGAGATTTCAGCCCTAACATTTAGTTTCCCTTCATTCACTTTTCATTATTTTAAAATATAATTTGTCACTTCAGTTCTTTAGCCATGTCTGTTTGAAATGACATCAAAATGTTTAAGTTTTGCTTGCTCAGCTATTGATATTTTAATTTACTTTCCTCTATGGGTGGAAACTTATACAATATTGACTTCAATAATTTAAACTTTCCTATATATTGTCTGTATTTTATTGTCTACATTTTTATCTATCAGAAAAATGTTTAATTTCATGTGGAAAAGCAGGTCTATTTCTTTAATTTTTGAATATTTTAAAAATTCTAATTATACAAGGACATTTCTCTGCACACCTCTCCATATGTGACAAACTTTGTACATTCTGATGAAGGCTTTTCTTTAAAAAGTTATTTGGATGTGTTTTCTTTGTAAAAATAAATGTTCTTTTTTTCTGGCTTCATTTATGGTTTCCTACCCATTTTTTTGTTAGACTTGCTTTATAATATATTGCATGCTTACACACAATTAGATCTCTTTATTGACCTTAAAGAAAAGCCTTGGACCTATGTAAAATATCCAAGACTAGGCCTTGCTTTAGGATGTTGATTCAACATTTCTGCATGGCGTCTTCTCTGTGGCAAGTTGTTAACATTTGAATGTTTTATACAAGTGAATTCTTGAAAAAGATGTTGGTGAGTACACTGGAAACCTTTTGAAATGGCTGTAATTAGCTACTCTGGGAGAATGTTATGGGCTTGATGGGTCCCTCAGTGGCAGTACAAGTGGCCTAGCCTGTTGACTGACAAAAGATTGTAGGGGAATATTTAATGTTGTTTTAATTAACAACTCCTAAAAGAAAATGTCAATTATCTTCCATTAGCCTGAGGCCTTATCTTTCCAAAATTTTCCCTTACCCACTCTAAAATGATACATATAAAATTATTTCTTTATTTCCCCCCATAGACATCCATCAACTTCCAGAATTGAGACCAGTGTTTAGTTTTTATATCCTAAGTTAATGATTGTTTATAAGACTTAAAAAATATGATACTGCCTTCAAAATATCTACTCAGTAATGATAAGGATTTAATTCTGGCTCTTGGTTCCTCAAAACGTAATAAGATGTGATCACAAAACATGTTGTGTATGAGTTTGTTACATGCAGGAAATAATTGTGAATAAAGTTACCCATAAGGAAAAAAATCCAACAATAAGTGATCTTTTAGATATTAATTATCTCATCTAAAATTGGGGTTGACACATGTCTTTAATCCCAACATGCAAGAGGCTGAGGAGGTTGATTGCTGTGTGCTAGCCTGAACTATGTAATTCATAGACTTTGTCTCAAAAAAAGGAAGAAGAAATGCAGGAGTGGGCAAAGATAGGGTTGTAGGTACCAGTGGCTAAATATATGAGATTAGGTGGGGCTGGGGAGATGGCTCAGTAGAATAAGCACTTGCCTGGGAAGCGCAAGGGCCGGAGTTCAATCTTCAGTTCTGCCAAAAAACAAAACAAAAAACTAAATATATGAGATTAGGAATAAAACAGATTTTGAGCAACATCTCATTTCTCTACTCACTGTGTGTGGCTTTAGGCAAGCAATTAGCCTCTGTGAGCTTCCCTTTCCATGTGTAGAAAGACAGCAGCAGTAATAAATACACCATAAGAACTGTGAGGATGAAACACAAAGCTCTCACCTCAGCGTCCGTCACGTGGCTCGCTGAAAAATGGTACTGATCATCAGCACCACATACGTCACAGACTGCAAGATATAGCTGCAGAAAAAAATAATGAAAGGGTGTTTCAAGTGGACTTTGTAGCCTAGGGGTGGGCTCAACCAGTACTGGAGTTACTGGTGGTACATCACAGAACATTAAAGCGAAATAGCTTAGAGTTCAAGTAGTTTCACCTTCAATACAGCATTTCTGTGCATACTTGCTGTTTGCTTGTGTTCTCATAGCAGACGATATGTGCTGGTTGAAAGAAAAATACCACTTTTGCAACTCTGTCTGTGATATCCGGCCTTGATCCATCGTTCCAGAACAAACAGATACAGTCTTTTGACCTTTCTTGAGCTATCAAGACTCCAGGTGTGTATGACTGGGCAGGGATTCCTCAGGATACATGAAAGATTGTCTGGTAGCTATAAGTCAGAAAGAGGTCAATTCTTGGGACAAAAAAATTATAAAAAAGCCTATGTGTTCAAATTTCTCTACAATGTAAAAAAAAGAAAACAAACAAAAAACAGAAAGTTTCTTCCTAGCGTATCTTACAGAACAGGAGCAATTGTCAAGAAAGGAATAATTAACCTGTTCCAATTATAAAAATGTAAACATTGTTGTGAACTGCAGCCATCTACTAATAGCAATAAAAGTTTAAAAAGGCAAAAAACTCCATTCCTCTAATGAAAGATTCTCTTATATACATTTTAATGGAAACATTTACTAGATCTCAGTTACTAAAGAAAGGATTCTATATATTAAGCCATTTATGTAAAAAACACAAATAGATAATCAGCATTCAGTAATTTGCCAAAGAGAAGACCTGAATTTGATCTCAGGATGCTCACCCTAGCATACCTGCTCTTAACCTTCTGCTTCGTGACACTCGGATTAATATGGGCTGGACTCTGGGAACAGTAAAATGGGTTTCTGGGTAAATTCGTGTAAGCTGCTGAGATTTAACATGTCAGCCTTCTCAGACTTCTCTAAGACTTTCTCCAGAATGACTTAGACTTTTCTCAAAGACAAAATGAATAAATAAGTATATAAATAAATTGCCCTCATCTGAAGTTAAAAAAAATAGATACAACCATTGTCTCACTTGGAAATTTCACAGTAGTCACTCTCATGGTAACCCTTCCTCCCTAATATGCTTCCCAACATGTGCTTAATTAATTTATAGGAAACACTTTTAGTTGCTAAGTGTTTGCACTACATCCATCAGTACGTCTAGATGCATAGGGTCTGCATCCTTGCTGTTAGCTGCGTCACACAGGGTCTGACTTCAGTGTCAGCTGTCTGATTTCCCCCTCTGGAGTGCCTCCTCTTTGCAGAATCTTTAACAACATTGACTTCCACACATCACACCTACCTCTGAGTTCATCTTTATGAGGCAGCTGGCTTGGGCTTTGGAATAGGAGGACTTGTGAGGCACTTTGAAAGGGAGAAAGAGACAAGAGGCCTGGATGAAGCCTCCAGAGAAGAAAAAGGAATGAGGAGCCTTCGTGATCAAACTCCCCTCTATGGAGAGAATGTTGCAGGAGATTTCACTCTGGAGTGGGCAGTTTCCCTAGTTGTTATAGTAAGAGGTTATAGTGAGAAACAGATAGGGAAAGAAGAGTGAAAAGAGCATTGGCCATGTCAAATAGCTTTCAGTTTTATATTTTTTTAAATTTAATTGACTTCACACAATTAAGTTTACACTCATTTCTCTGATATTTTTAGCTCCTTTATTGAGGCATGATAAACACACAAAACATCTTTAATATATACAACTTCATGAGTTTGGAGCAAAATATACACTGTGAAATCATTATCCTAATGTGAAATCATTATCCTAATCCAGCCCACAGATACAGCCATCCCCTCCAACTTAACTATTATTTGATGAGAATTCTGCATGACGTAAGATAGTACATGTATAATCCTACACAATGGATCTCTTGGAGGTCCTCATTTTGAATCACTAGAACTATTTGTTCCTTCCCTCTATAAGGCCTGTTTTGTTAAAAAGCAAGAAGAAAGTTTAGTATTCTGAAAGTATCTTTGAACCTTTTCTCCTGCAATACAGATTTAATGAGGTGCTGGGTGGAAGGGAATGACCCTGTAGCATCTGCTTCATTATGTCCTGTTCACCACAGACCTGACAGCCCACCTCGCTCCTCAAAGCTCCATGGGGTGAGAGATGCAGAGCTTTTCACACAGCTCCATGTTCAGGCTCTTGGTAGGTTAACAAATTTGCTTCTAAGGCTTTCTGATAAATGCCTAGGGGAAAAAAAAAAACGTTACTATATACAATATCATGGGATAGATTGCTCTTCAACTGACTGCTTTCACTCAAACAGGCAAAGAATGGTGGAGTGATCCAGAAATTGCCCTCTCACCCTTGTGAAGTCTTGGGTGAGAAGCTCAGGCAACTAGTGACATTGTGATTATGTGCATGTGTGAACTTGATCTCTGGGTTGTAAATGGTACCCAAACACTTAGGGAAAATGCTATGAAGCAAAAGAAGTATTCATGTTTTATTATTAATGATGATGATAATAATAGCCATGGCAATATATCTTACAAACAAAGTGGTGCTAGGAGTGTAGGGGTAGACATACTAATAATAGCTTCTATTTCTTGGGGGCTTATTGGGTGCTAGGCACCAGGGGAGGCATTTGTCTACTATTATTTTGTTCGATTGAAACAACAGAAAGGTTGAAAGTTAGCAAATGTGAGTAGCATGTCTCAATTCTTCTCAACCTCAGAGAAAGGGATATCTAATTTCAAACTAGATAAACGGATAGATTCCAATGATTGGTTTAATTAGTTTGATCATCATTCCTAGGGTAGGAAGCAAGGGTGAGAGAAGTGCCTTCAGATGACAACTTTCTCCCTCTCCACCCTTTCCCGAACTGCACCAACACACCCATGATCTGGATACAGTCCATTATGACTCGTATATTTTCCACATTCTACCTGATTCTCTGATAGCAATCTTTAGAAGGATTATTTCTGATACTTTCTCAGTTTTCTGATAGCACATCAGCGAATACATATGTTCCTTTAGTTTTGCTTAAATATATCATATACATACACAAACCATATATGCATACACACTTCACCTCACCAAATTCTCCTTTACTTCCATACTTTTTGTTTATTTATTTATTTATTATTACTTTTTGGCAGAAACAGGGGTTGAACTTAGGCCCTTGCACTTGCCAGGCACTTCCATGTTGTAATTGAAGTTCAACTTAATTTTTGTCATTTTATGTTGCTATCTTCAGTCTGTCAGTGAGGTCAGCTTTTCACTGTATGTCAGCCACATACTTGAAAGGAGAAGATGGAGGTAAAAACTAGTTTTAGGCTTAGCATAACAGGAACCTTAAAAATACTTGTATATAAAAAAGGTGGCCATTGTTCATTTGAAGAAGCTTCTTGATATGCAGCAAAGTAGACATATTTTCTGTATTTCTTTCTTAAAGAAGAATGAAATCAGTGGTCGCTCTTCTCAACTTCTTCTTGTAAGAAGCATAAATGTTTAACCTTCCAAGGCTTTTTGTGCCAGTAGCCCAAAACGAATTGTAAAATCAGGAAGTTGGGGGAATATTTATCTGGATAATTCCCACTAGGAATTAAATTAGGAAATCACTGCAAAGCACTGAACATTACACTATGAATAGTTTTATAACTAGGGGTACTGTCAATGCTTTCAGCTTGTCACCCAACCACCCACTTACTTGGACTTGTATCAGTAATACTTACAGTTTAAAAATAATTTCATAGCAGCAAGCAATTGAACTTAAAATATTTAAATCACCTTTATGTGTGAATTACTAGTTACTATATAATTATGGTGGCTGGGCACAACATGATACGTACATAAATTTAGGTGATGGCAAGTTAGTTGTACTCTGGCTGGTAGGAAAGGGTACCCACTAGGACAAACAGGAAGGATTAAAGAAACAATTCCTTCAGGTTAATTAATACATTCTCCAACCTAATTATGGTGGCTTATTTTTACAACTTGTAAATTATAAAATATACAATGAACTGTGATCCTGATGACATCTTCCCTAAAAAAAGAGAAAATGAGTTATGAAATATAATTACCAATGTAATTGACTTGGGAGAGATTCCAAGAGCTTATTCTTGTCAATCAATTTCTAAAAATAAAGCTATTGATAGTCAAGACAGGAAGTTTTATGTTTTTCAATTCCTAAAGCCTATAGCCCAAATTATAGAGCTTTCTTTGAATTTTTTTTTCTCCATGTGTTGGCAGAGGAAATAAATGATCATTAACACAGAATGCTTGAGTGAATACAGTAAAAGAGATTTGATTTAACAATTCTCTAACTGGTTGATAGAAAAAAATTGCAAGTGCCAGACTTCCAATAGCACATCCGTAATTTCACATGGAGCCTGGGCTTTTCAGCCATCCATTGGCGAGCTCTGCATCTGCACAGTACAGAAGGAGAAGGCTACAGACAGGCACGCTAGACGAGCTCTCTGGAACTCCTTGACTCAGGGGTAAATACTATTCTACGAAGATGTCACAAGAAAAAAAGCATTTAAAATTAATATTTGAAAGAATAATATGTATGCAACAATTTGTAGTCAATTCCAGGTTTTTATAGATTGTTAATTAATTGTGGTCACCTATACTTGCTTAGCTTTCACAACACGCTTATGACTTATGCATTAGTTTCTCTTTCCACTTGGTTTAGGAAGCAAGGATCATCAGCGTCAGAGTACCCTGATGGAGGCTGTGCGATGATTCCTCACACACAGGCCATTAGACTCCAGGCCTCAGGCTTTATCTGGCAAAACTTCTGGTGGTTGCAGCACACAATGCCAGTCTTCACAGGATACCAGCTCCCCATTTCACAATTTCCTGCATCTCCTGGGTCCAGAGGTCCCAGTGGTTCACTGTGGATCTGTTTCCCACACTGAGCACATCAACATGCTCTGGATGATAGCGAAAGAGTCACTGGGAACAGTGACTAAATGAGGATGTGCCCTCAGAGCAGAGATGCAAAATCTTTTAGAGCTTTCAGTGATAACAAACAGCCAGCTGAGGCATGAGTGCTGTAAGTTCACCACTGTGGCCTCAGAGGAATACTAGTTCGTATTCCATTCCTCTAAAAGCTAATTGTGATAAATCAACTTATGGATAGAGCATTTATTTTGTGTTACAGTTTAAGAAGTTTCCATCCATGCTTGGGTTTACTGGTTGCTCTTAGGCCTCTCTACAGGGGAGTACATCATGTCAGCAGAACAGTATAGAGCAGGCTGCTCATTGCCTAGATGGAAGAGGGACAGAGTGCAATCTCATAGTTTCTTCTAGGATACGCCCCAGTGACCCACTGCCTCCCACTATCCCCAGCTTTAATGAGCCCACTCACTTCCCAGCAGCCCCAGAGCACTGCCCAGGCCTTTCATACCTGGCCTCTGGATGGTCATCACAACCTAGAGCAAAGGCAGAGAGCCTTGATCCCACAACACGGTTTTGCCACTGATCTGGAACAATCTGGTCCCACTGGGTGAGAAGTAGCCCCAAGAGGCAGTGAAGCTGCAGACAAAGGGACTGAGATGCAGGATGACAGAGAATATGAGTGATTTCCTGAGAACTTACTGACAGAGTGTGGTCCTGGGTAACAGCAAGAGCAGATGAATCCTTGCATGTGGGACCAGAGAAGAATGAATATATAATGGACAAGACTGGAGGCCCCATCCAGGCCAGAATGTACTTGCTTTATTTCAAGCTAACATGAAGATTTGAGGCCCATTCTTTTCCCAGGAGGTCTGGTTGTAAAGATCCCCTCCTGCTATTCTTATGGTTGTTCACTTAGATGGCTGAGAAACTACCTTTGAAAGACCTGCTGGGATTATCCTGAGACAGCCCTATAGTTACAGCTTAAGATAATCACAGCCATGTCAAACTGATTCCCCTTCTCCCTGCTAGCCATGTGGCCCTCGGTTTGTTTCTTAACCCTTCTGTTGCTGTCTCTGTGTATTAACAACTCATATTTTCTGAGTGTTTGAAGGTTCTTCACATCATACCTAAGAAATGGTAACCCCAGGGTCTCAGCTATTAGTATTATGAATGCCCACTCTCCTTAGTAGATTCCAGTGGAAAATATTTGATTTTTCTCCCTTCAAGTGTTTCTTCTATTTATCATAGCTTTTAATTTTTTTTCCAATTATACCAAGTGAATACATTTAAAAATTAATTTCATAATAATTATGCATTATTTTCTGAGAATTTAATTACAAATGATCTTCATTCTTATCCTAACATGAGAATAATTATTTTCTAACAGGTTTTTCAACTTTTATAATCTACCTGTCACACTGTATGATTTTTCAAAAAATATATATTATAAACTGGAGTCAAATATAACTGCATATATTTTTTACAATATAGGCTTTAAGTCAGCTTGTAATACACTTTTTGCGGCTCTTGTTTGTATGCACCTTGTATTATAGACAACATTTTCAGAAACTTTCACTCCAACCTTCACAACTCAGAGCTTCACATTTTCCAATATTGCATTCTCAGCCTGAAAACAATCTTTGCTCACTGAACCTAAGGCTTAGGAGGGATGAGCTTAAATTTGAGTCTGAGCAATGTGCTTTCACTTACCAATTCATTTGCATCTATCTAATTAAGAGAAAGAAAACATTTTTTTTTGCCTGTATGGATAGTCTTTCTGAAATGCATTCATTATGTAATGTCCTAGCTCCAGATTCTCCAGTGGTAACTTACTCTGTGTGGGACGTTGTTCACAGTCTTCAGCCCAAAGTCATCATGAGAGTTCCCTGAGATGAGCCCAGTTTGGCTTCACTCTAATTTCTTCCTTTATATCTACATTCTCAGTTGATATCACCCCGCCTTATATCTATGTGATAAGTGGTCTTCAATATTAAAAGCATCCTTAGTCATATAGTATCCTATATCAAATCTACAGATAGTTGAATAGATTGGAAAACCTTTCTGTTATCCCACAAACTCAGAGAATAACTGTAGTCCTAATTACTGTGTTTGAAAATTGGAACTGATGTTGTGAAGTATTCATAGTTTGGTGAATTCATAATGAGATAGAGATAAAGTACAGTTTGAAGAGAGTAGACATATTTCTCAGGTACATCTGTGGAAGAGCAAATATCCCACTCTGAAGAATATTCTCAGGTGTCCACTTCCCCTTCTTACTTCAGATTTTCCTTTGATCTTGATCTTCCCTGTTTGGTTGAGCTTTGTATAAAGTATGTTTAAGAGTTCCTTTTGATTTGGTTAAAGTAGGAGACTTTTAAAGAATTAATGATTTTGCTGAATTCAAGTGCAAGCTAGAACGCTTATCTTCTAGTTCAACATTTCCTACCGTAACCCAACCAGAAAATCATTTGGAGTTATTTTTCCCTTATGAACTCTGAGATCTTATATATCATACTCTTACAATGTGAAGTCTTAATGCATTTTAATAAATATAGTGACAACATTTGGGAAACATCAGACCAATAAACCTCTGACTTCTTACTTTACCTACCAGTTTTCACATGTAACCTATGTTAGGAGTGATCAGATTTCTCCACGATGCTGAACTAGATGGCGTCAACCCTGCATGTGTTGGACACAGTCTAATGTGTCTCAAGAAATTATATATGACTGGAGAATGTTTAATACAAAAATGTAAAGTGAAAAATGTTTAAAGTCTGGGACCTTTGAGAGTAACTAGCCTGAACTAGTTCACTTTGTAGATGTTCAAGGTACAAAGATGCTGTCTTAGCTCACAAGATGGAAGCATGCTATGTTAGCACGCAAAGGGGGTAGCTGGAAGCGAGCTACACTCTGTCACTTTTCCAGATGATTGTCTCTCCCAGCGCAGTAATTTTGGCCTGGGTCAATTCACTTTCCCTTTTTCTCTGAAATGCTATTATAATTCCAGATCATGCCAACCAGTAGCACTTTCTCTAAACAGCATTAGAATGCAACACTGAATCCTGCCGAGGAAATGATTTCACTGTGGTTTGAAGTCTTTTCTACACTCTCTCCACCCACATATATTTACATCTCTTGCATTTTTAACAGAATTATAGTCAAACACTTCATCATAGAGGCTCAGCCAGGAGGACATGCCCTGGGGAGTTTATTCACAGACAAATGTATTATTCACAAGCTTGATTTGATCATACAAAATCTGCACTATAACCACATGCCCCAAGGAAATCCCTTTCATAAACCTAAATGATTATACTTAAAAGAATAATGAGCAAAAAAAAAGAAGAAGAACGTAAAGAAAGTGGTAGGAACTATAAGCGGGTGGAGTCATTGTCAATTCTCCTGCAGGAAGCTCACCCAGGGCCCTATTCTAAGCTCTCCACATGCTCAAACACACTCTGCCTTTCCTGAGACACTTGTTTCTTCTCTTTAAGATCTCCTTTTGACATCTTTGAAGAGAGGCAGGAATGATGAATTAAGTAAATTTGATGAATTATTTTAACGATGGTTTCTATGGCAACAAGACAAATATGCTCCAGTCATGTTTTGGTTAAGCAAAATAAGCATTAGACAAACAATTTATCTGAATGGCACATGTGGTACATAAATTAAAGAAAACTTTATGGGTAATTGGTTACCGTCAGGTAGCAAAGAAAATCTGTGCATTAGTATGCCACCTGCAGATGGAGTCTACTGAGTCAGAGCCAACATTTCCATAGCGTGAGAGTGTCTAACTTCCCTTGACCCAAATAATTAACACTGAATTTTAGCTTTAAATTCACAAAATGTGGAGCTCCCTGGGCTCCTCCTGGAGTGACCTAGCACATGATACCTAAGGACAAAGCTTGATTTTAGTTTTCTTCTAATTCTGACCTATGCAGGATTCCCTGTGGTCATTCTGTCAGTCCTGCCCAGGCTCTAAGCAAACTGTTTAAGCTGACAGACCACTGCATTAATGTAACATCTTTGCCTTGAATATTGGTCAGCAGAATGCTGTGCAATTGATACTTCTGCTGCTTGCTGTAGAGAGAAGCCCATCTATTATTAAAAACCCTATTAGTAGTGGTAAGATTGTGCCGCTCTCGCTCACTCTCCTTGCTGAGTGTTATCTAATTGGTTTTTATTACTTCGAAAACCCTAGGAGTGCAGAACACAAATGCACATTTGCTATTAGTTCTCTTCTTTCCTCTTGTACTCACTGGAGATGCTTTTAGATCATTTAGATTTTGTTAGCAGGACAGAGGGAAAAATATTAGAGTACATTTTTCAGTACCTGGAAAGAGACTCCAGACCCACTCTTGGGTTAGTTACAGCTCCTCTGGGACTCAGCTACATGAGTGCTCATCGCATGTGTGGCTTGTACCCTTATGGGCTGAAGCTAATATAGCAGCCCTGTGCTCTCCTGCAGAACTGTGTGGCGTTATGATTTTCTCACTTGATGCTAAATGTTCGTATTCCATGAATTCTATCTTATTGCATTTTTAACTAAGTCATAAACTGGATTTTATTGCTACTGGTTTATTCATCTAAATGGAGCAATTTAATAAGGAGCTCTCATGGTTATCATTCCTATGTACAGAACGTCTTTCTTTGGATCATGTGTTTTTTAGAACAGTTGCATCCTTTGACCTTCCTCAAGGATGACTTCCCCTTCCCTTCGATTTTCTCTGTAGATGTGCTGTAGTTTTTACTTTAAAACCTAATTAGTAATAATAGTTACATTATTATTTACAGTGAAGGTACTCATAACCATAGAAGGAGAATTAATAGTCCTCTGGTGAGGACTTTACTTTTTAAAGGACATTCTCACTTTTCTTTGAGAATGTTGCAGCAGTATGAATATTCCAAACTATACTTGTATTCCTGAAGCTGTTCCTACACTTCAGGGATTGAAGTATGAGAGTTCCTTTTGTAGTCTCACCTAGCTCACTGCCTCCTTTCTTCTTGACTGCAGAAACAACACTTTCATGTCTACCTCCTTCTGAATAGAATTGGCTTCTCCCGAATCTTATCTAGTACCCTGTATTCAGCTCTCTCTTTATTGTCTACCTTGCTTTTAACAATATTCTACTCAGTTATAACAAAATTGATTAAATTCCTATATATTCCAGTAGCTGAGCTGATCACTTTGCTAGAGATTTAAGCCATTGAATAATTTCATGAAGTCACTGAATTTACACAATACCACATAAGGTGAAGAGTATTATATTCTCCTATGTGCAGATAAGGACAGCAAGCCAAAAATAGATGAAGCCACTAGGCCTAAATATCTGATTTACTAGAGATCCAAGACTATTGCTGAAGGCCTTAGATGTCCACATTTTTCTGCAGCAATTTGATTTCTTAGAATCCTCTCGGGCTTGTCCTAGTGACAGATTTCTCTTGTACAACACTCAGTTCAACTCATCGTAGCCATCATTGCTTGAGTCCCCAGTAGGTGCCAGATCATGGTCTCCATCCTGGTTTCCTCCTGCCTCCTTCCCCATGAATTGTCTTCAGGAGGCCCAGATTAAAGATCTAATTACACTGTGGCTTTTAAGTTCTAGGAGTTTTTCTTTTTCTTTTTTTTTTTTTTACGTGGAGAAAAGAGTGGTGATCAGGGCACTGAGGACCAGCACCATCACTCCCCCCTGATCCCTAATTATTACTAATTTCACTAGGATCCTCTCAATGCCCCAGTCTCATCACCATAAACTTATTCAATTGCTCCCTTTTCTTTGACCTCCAAATCTAATCAGCTGCTAAATGTTATCCTTTAAAATTCCTACCCTATAGTGGGAACTCTACCCTAGGCTCTAATCAGTTCACTTTGAAATGTAGTCCTGGTAGCTAGATGGCCTTTGTTCCCACAGGTGTTATCCATTGCAAGCCACTTACCCACAGTCCTGCACACTGGCCTCTGTGTACTTCTCCTCTAATCATCTTTGGTGACCTCGGTCTATATTTTGTAACACTCCTGCATGGCCAAAACTGTCTCTTCTGTTAACAGATGAGTAAACTAAGGATGAGACAGCTCATTTAACTTTCATGTGGTGACTGATTACTAAATGTCTGAGATGGAAATCCATCTCATACAGATGTCTACAGCCTATTCATGGCACTGGGACACCTCTGTGAAAGTGGGGCTTTATGTATTCATAATGATCTCCCCATTTCACAGTACAGGCAGCCTCCTCTCAGGTGGCCTGTGTGATGAGAAAGGAGACAAAGGAAACATGCCGACATGGGTGTCTCATGTGGAGCTCTGTCCTGTTGGGGTCAGTAGGTTGGCTTCCTGCCATCCAGGGATGATGCCGTTTATAATGAGAAAGTTAAGGAGATAATTATGGAAATTAATTCCTGAACTGCTGTGGCCTGTGAACTCTACCAAGCAGAACTTTGAATATCAAGGGCAATGCCACACTGCAGAACAGAAACAGAAAACTTTACCTTAGCAGTCTGTATGCAGTGAGCTGAACTACTTTTCATATAATCCCATAGTGTTATTTTATGAGGTGTGCATGGGTGTGTGTGTGTGTGTGTGTGTGTGTGTGTATGCATGCACATATATGTTTGTGTGTGTGTGTGTCTCTGAGTTTCAGACTACGATTGCATGAGCTTTGGCACAACTGTCTCCTGATGCATACAGATGACCCATTAACCAATTAATCTATTGAAGTAAATAGGATAAATCAAACTGAATGACAGTGACTTGCTATACAAGGATAAAAATAAATTAGGATATGTGCCAGTAAGTATAATGACATTTAAAGGAAAGGACTGAAAGAAGAAAAACAGACGGAATCTAATCCCTAATGTACTCATTCTTCCCATTCCAAGAAACAGCCTAGTCTACTTTTGCAGACAGATTAAAACTTGGCCTGGCCTTCAGAAGCTTTTCATCACCCCACCAGATCCTACTCTCCATCAATGCCAAGCTCAAGTAATGCAGAAAAGCAAGGTCAATGTTGAGAAGTCCATTCCTTTGGTTTTCAACTATCTTTGGCCATAATCTGATTTCTTTTAAACCAGTTTGGAATTATTCTAGCTCTGTGCTTTATGTGAAGAGCAATAAGTGTACCCAAATTGTGGATTCTAAGATGTCACATCAGGAACAGTCTTCCTGGAATTCTGTATGGCGTAGTGGGAAATATCCACAAGTAGTCTCCATGCATGACTAAAATTGGAAGGAGAAAGGATGATGCATTTCTATTTTCTAATACTGCCAAGGTGCATACCTCCTATAATTTTCAGAGACCCACACTATAATTCACTCTCTGTCCTATGATCTGCCTCTTTTCTCTCTCTCTCATTAGATTTAATTCAGTAATAACACCCTGAATGCCATTCAAGCAGAAATACCCTTGCTGATTGCAACTTTTACCAGCTAATCCATGAATATTGCTGTAATGAGTGTGTGTGTCTAGTGTGAATGCCTACCTGACAGAGAAAGAGAGCACAAATTGCCCTCACTACCAGCTGCCTTCTCCCTTTATTTTGCTCTCCTGACCAAATTCCCTTTCCCAGTTCACATCCATATAATTTGTCGTTGTGTCCACCACAGTGTCACTACCAATGGACAAGTTTTCCTTCCCTACAAGTTACCACTTAATGTGAAATTCTGTTTTCTCCTTTCAGGATTTTCTCCAGTTTTATTTAAATCACTCTATTAAGTACAGATTCCCATTCTTCCGAAATGTAGCAATATGTCTATGAGCATACACTGCTTTTGCAAGTGAAATTTTTACTCTAAGCCTTTTCTCCCTACATATCAGTTTCTATCTTGCTTTTTGTCCATGTTGCTTTCTGAGTTTCTTGCTTACACCCAGTTCATTTTCTATATGATTATATCTTGCTTATCCCCAAGTGAACTTGTAAACGTGGTTTGTCTTTGCTCTGCTTACTGCTGTATGCCACGTCGATGTCAATTTCTTTTTCCCCTGGGAGTGGGATAAGGAGCAGCAGTTGCTAAGTGGCATGTGCATTTCAGTTTAGGAGATGCATCAGTATTTCTGTACTGCCTTGTTTCGTATCTTTATGCATGAGCAGCATCACTCGAACTGAGCTACCGACTGGCAGCCTGAGACTGCAGAGTCCATGTTCCATAAACAAGTGGCTTGTGCTCTCAAATGAATATGCAGTGCTTATTTTCACAGTAGAGAAATTGAAGGGCCTGGGAAGGCTAATGTTTTGTATTGATAATAATTTTCCTTTGTCCAAGAATCAAAGGAATTGTTGACTACCATTCTAAAGGACAGGGGCTTTGCCAGATAGCTCAGTTGTTTAAAGAGCTGCTTGGCAAAGCACAGTCAGGCACATAGGACCTCAGTTTGATTCCCAACTCCAGAAGCTGTACCAGACCTGCCCTTAAGGCAGCCTGAAGTAGCCAAAAACTAACCAACCAATCAAACAAAAAACCTCCTTCCATTTTAAAGGATAAAGAAGATAGGGTATCTAGCACCTTCATGTTAAGCAACCCGACTGAAGATTCCATGTGCCTGTTTCACAGGCAGGGCAAAATGGCAATCGAATCCTAATGATGGCAGCATCATATGGGGACATCAGTGGCAGTGCCACTGTCTGACATGAGTTTTCATTGAATTTCTTGACCTAGCTTCTGTATACAGCTTGTTGTTATGGTTAAATTCTCTTCTAGAAGGTAGGACAAATAGCTCAGTGGATTAAAGTGTCTGCAAGCAGGGGCTGGGGTTCAATCCCTGGACCTGATGTGCTGGCCCTGCCCCCAGGACACGCTGAGATGGCAACTGAGACTGGGCTTTGTGGCTTGCACCTGTAATCCCAGGTCTTGGGAAGCTGGAAATAGGCAGATCAGTACAAGTCTGATCTAGTAGTAAGACCCTGAATACCCTTTAGACCCTTCCCTAAAATACGGAAAACAAATAAATAACAATAATAACAAATAAATCCTCTTCCATCGCTTCTTCGCCTTTTAGCTAAGATAATGTGCAATCTTCTTCCATTTTCTATTTCCTAATATTAAAATAATATATTCTTTTTCTGTAGTTAGCAATGATTTCTAAAACATGGTAAAAGAAGACAAGGAGAACTCAGTAAAAAATCAGTAAAAAGATGAGTTCTAGGATATATTAGTTCCACCTGTATATCTAGTAGTGTTT
>PVKA01010682.1:0-39583 GCA_004027165.1 Ctenomys sociabilis
ATGAAAGGTGGCCCTCTGTCATGAAAGGTGGCCCTCTGTCATGAAAGGTGGCCCTCAGTCATGAAAGGTGGCCCTCTGCCATGAAAGGTGGCCCTCTGTCATGAAAGGCTGCCCTCTGCTGTGTGCTGCTCTGCCTTGGAGCCAGCTGAGTATGGACTGAAACCTCCAGTAATGGTGAGCTAAACAAACCTTTCTTTGCTTCATTTTGAGTGTTGGGCATTTGCCCAGTGATGAGAGAAGAGTAAATGAGACACCTAGTACAGAGATGTAGGTTTAGCTTCTAAAAAACTTAACAGAGTAAGAGTAAGAAAAAAAAAGCTACGAAAACATTTTGCAATGTATTGATTTGTTGAATCTGTCCTGTTAATTTGTCTTGAAACTGTCTCATTGCTACTTGTTCTTCAATTAAAAAAAAAAAAATAGAGTAAGAAAGCTGCTAGTTCAAAGATGGGTTAGGCAGAACAAATCACATGTTCACCATAGCCCTGATCTTGGCTGGGACCCTGCTGTAGTTTGGGTCTGGAATGTCCCCTAATTTGCAGTGTGTTCAAGGCTTGGTCTTCAGCCTGGCTCTGTTAGGAGGTGATAGAGTGCAGAACAGTAATAGGAAACCTTTTAGAGACAGAGGGCTCGACCTACAACCCCACACTTGCTTATTCATTGCAAAGTGCCAATGATACAATTCAAGCCAAATTTTTGGACTTTAAGAAAAAAACGTACACATATGGCACACATGGTGACAGTGCCATAAGCTTGGCACCATGGCCTACAGGGACTTTCTAGTATTACTGGGGACATGACCTAGTAAGGAAAAGGGACACTGTAGTCTCTCTCTGTGTCTCTGTGTCTCTCTGTCTCTGTCTCTGTCTGTCTCTCTCTGTCTCTCTCTGTGTGTGTATCTCTCTCTGTATGTCTCTGTCTCTCATGTCTCTGTATCTCTTTCTGTCACTCTGTCTCTGTGTCTGTTTCTTTCTGTCTCTGTGTCTCTCTCTATTTGTCTCTCTGTGTCTTTCTGTCTGTGTCTGTCACTCTCTGTCTCTCTCTGTTTCTGTCTCTCTCTGTGTCTCTGTCTCTGTTTCTGTCTCTGTGTCTCTCTGTCTGTCTCTCTCTGTTTCTTTCTGTCTCTGTCTCTCGTGTCTCTGTCTCTCTCTGTGTCTCTGTCATTCTCTGTCTCTCTGTGTCTCTGTTTCTCTCTGTCTCTCTCTGTGTCTCTCTATCACTCTCTGTCTCTGTCTCTCTGTTTCTCTCTGTCTCTCTCTCTGTCTCTGTTTCTGTCTCTCTCTCCCCCTTCCTCTCTCTTTGGCCACAAGGTAAAGCAATTTTCTTCACCATACACAACAAGGCCAGTGGTCATGTACCCAATCCTCTGAAGCTGTGAGCCAAAATTAACCTTTTTTTCTTTATAAGTTAATTTTCCCAGATATTTGTTATAGAAATAGAAAGCCAACTCAAATAGCTTGTCCTTCACATTTTTACATATTATCCCACATTCATAACCTCACCTCAAAGAAGGCAAGAACCAGACCACACTTTTAAAGGAATTTGTTCTTTGCAGTTTGAAGAGTTCACTCAGTTTCCATAAAATTCTCAGATCTCTGACTTCACACACTTGAATTCAGGCAATTCACTGAAATAAATTTTCTAAGCATGTGGCAGTGACTTGCAGTCTTAGCAGTTTCCTGGAGGAGAGCATTTGTGTTGATTTAACGTCTTCTACTGGCCTATCTCTGCCCCACAGCTCACCACTCTGCTCCGCCCAGCAGTGGAGCATAGGCTGAACGCTTTCTTTGCAAACACCTGCCAGGAAGCCACACACCTGCTCTCTGGTGACCTTACTTTTGGCTCTACAGGCACCTGAGGACTTCACTCACAGTTCATAAATCCAACCCACTCACCATTCCTTGGTTCATAGGATTAGAAGGCTTCTTTTCCTTTTTCTTCCACCTACAGTTTCAGTCAATTGAAAACATTGCTGTTTTTGGAAAGCCAAAAATACCTGGGCTTATGCTATCAGTGGCAGTATTTTATGGTTGCAAAGGCTATGGAGAATTTATGTATAAGTGTTACTGAAATATTAAACAAGGGCTGTAGAGAGGTGTTGTGAGTCAAAATACAAAGGGTGAGCCATAGGAAAACATAATATGCACTTGGATATCCTATGTATGGGAATTATACAGAGCCAAAGAAACTAAAGACAAACTCCTTGGTCCTTCTAGAATATATTAAATTCTTCTGTACTTAAAGTCAAACCTTTTTACTTAAGTGTGAGACATGACTCACACTACCATAGGATAAACTCGTGGCAGGCTTCATGGCCCACCACAGGGCATGACACACAACTCCATGTGTGGAAGGGCATGAAATTCCATAGTGGGTATTTTCTTAAAGAAGGCTATTGGGTTTTATCCCATAGTTATTGATTCAAATGCCTAGGGAAGGGTTTTATGTTCTCAGATTTTAAGCAGGGGCTTATCCTGCTGAACTCATGGGAGAGCAAAGCATTGCAGTTAACTACACCGAAGAAAACATTTGTCAGCTGGGGTCAGTGACTTCCATATGTGACACCCTTGAAATCAGCTTGTCTCGCTCACCATTGACCACTGGTTTCAACCTCCAAAGCACATGAAGATTCAAATGTCCACCTCTGTGAAGGTCAGGAGCAAGGATTCTGCTGCTCCTCTGAGAGTCTGACATTTGGCCTGTCCCCATTTCTGCTGTTAGACTCCGCTAGGCCTTGTGGCTCCTCTCCTCAGCTCCCTGCCACCTGCCCCTAAAGAACCACAGCCTACAAGGGCTTCCAGACCTAGGCCTTTTGCCTTTTATGTTCCTTATCCTGAACTTTTCTTCTCCAGATCTACATGTCCTCCATGTCTTTGACCCATTGTCACATTTTCAGTAATGTCTATGCCTCTATCTTATTGAAATTTGCTAGCTGAGGGATCTAGGAGTGTAGCTCAGTGGTAAAGTGCTTGACTAGCAGATATTTTACTTGTTGTTGTTCCCTGAATAATGTAATACAATAAATACTTGCATAGCAGTTACATTGTATTAGGTATTATACATCAGAATACTTCATTATTCAGGGGTGATCTGAAGCATGTAGAATGTGGATGGGTTATATGTAAATGTAGCACCATTTACATAAGTGACCTGAACATCAAGATTTTGGCATCTGCTAGGGGTTCTCAGTTGACCACTGCAGGCACTGAAGAAAAAATATATGTATCCATTTTCTGAATAACAACATTTCAGTCAGTGATAAGCAGCATATGGGGCAGTGATCCCATAAAATTATAACTGAATTGGAAAATCCTTCTCATCTAGTGAGTTGGAGCTTGGGAATTTCATACTGCAACACATTATTCATGTTTTTGTGGTGATGCAGGTATAAACAAATGGACTTCACTGGCAGTTGTTTAAAAGTACAGCACACACAGGCACAGTACATGATACTTGACGCTGATGGTGATAACTATAGTACAAGTTTGAGTATTTACTATATATTTTATGGTTATTTCATAGTACATTTCTTTGGCTTAGAGAAGGTGAGTATTAAACAGTACTCCATGAGATACCAGCAGAGCTGCACAGACCCTGAGTTTGCTTTCTCTTGGTTATATCAAGAGGCCACAGTTAGGGACCGACCCGTATCACCTAGGTGTCCACTTTAGGATGTTTGTACAGTGACAAAACTGCCTACTAGTGCATTTCTCAGAGTTTGTCTCTGTCATTATGCCACACAGTATTGTACCTCCCTTACAGAGCTAATGAAGAGGGGTGAGTGACCAGGTAAGGGAAGGACTCAGCTTCTGGCCCTCTGGCCTACTATGTAACTTGCTCAGCCTCATGAGTTTATGACTAGCAAGACTGATATCAGTGCATGCTGTTTCCCCAGTACGAAATGGGATGGGTCAGGAAGGGCAGATACATTGATCCAAATGTGGGAAGATACCCAAGGCTAGGCATGGTCAAGGGCTGCACTGGTAATTCTCTAGCTCCTTAATAAGCTTTCCAGAATTTCCATCTAGCAGTAGGTTAGTGGAGAATGCTAATGTCTCAGGGATTTGGAGACTGAGGTCCTTTTCAGCAAATAGTGGTTAGGCATCAATTCAAATGCAATTTTAGAGAAGGGAGCAGCCTGGCTGGGGCCACTAAATAGTCTGAGCCATTAAATAGCTTTTTAAATTTGAGTTTCATCCCATTAAATGAACATTTATTAAGTGCTTCCATGTGCCCATCTCCCTAAGATATTCCCTCTAAATATAAAATCACTGCTACAGGATGAAGATGGTGCCTGACTTTTGGTACCTGGACCAAGTTTCCAACCCCTCCCTGCACATAGCACATTGAAAGACATCCTGAGATGTCTTTCTCGCGATGTTTGGTAGAACAATCACTACTTACAGGAAATCCTAATAGACTTTACAAGGATAAAATTTTCTTTAGTTATCAAGTTTTGTGAGAAAGCTGTATTAAAATTACAATGTGAGTTTTCTCTTCTGAAAGGCTGCTAGAAGTCCCTACATGTAAGTGTAAGAAGGAAATATAAGAGGGAGTAAAGAATACAGAATTTCCATATTTCAAATATTTTAAACTGGATAGTCCCTTGATTTTTTCTGTCACTGCTCACATTGTACTTGTGCTCTACAGAACTCATTTGGAGAAATACTCCTTTCAACACAGCACACTGTCTATCAAAATAAAAAAAGCAAAACAAAATCATATATGGATGCTCAAATTATTCTCCGTATAACTTTTCTTTGTCCAAATGCCTCTTTGAGTGGATAAAAGGCTAGAGGCCACAGAAATATTCAATGAATATGAATTTGCTCTGATTGTCTGTCTCTATCTGTGAAGTTTCCTTGTAGGAATTGATTTTTCCTGTTCTCAATTCTTTGCCATTGGAAATTGGCATTGTGAAATTACTTACCATGATTCGATAGTCCATCTATTTGCTTTCTAATCTAACTATGTACCTTAAACAATGTATACATTGTTTTACCCTTATGAACACTTTTAAACTAAATACTACTATGCATTTAAAAACTGCTACGAAATGGTTTCGACATAGTGAGCAGTTCAAATCTGGTATGGAATACACTTAGGGGGCCTGCTGATTTCTGAACACTGATTAAAGCTATACTAGTTATCTGAAGTTTCAGAATTCATGTTAAAGTACGAGAATGACAGGAACCAAAAGAGAAACAAACTAAGACAATCAAGGACTGAATATTTATTTCAAGCTCCAGACAAATAATTAAAGAAACCTTTGATGAGATAAAATTCATTTTGAAAGTTCAATACAATTGAAGTTTTAGTTCACTTTTCCTATGAGTTTTATCTCTGGAATTCAAGAACAAAACATCTGCCTTTTGGTTCCTAAGACTTTCCTGAAGTGGATGATAAGGCTAGGTGATTAACAATCACCAGGCTCTGATTGTTTTCATTAGAATGATAACATATGGCCACGTTCTCAACCTCTTCACAGAGCCCTGAAATAGGATCATTAAAGGGGAGAAGAAAATTCTGGTTTAGATTAAAGCAAATGGCTTGAGGAATTGGCTCTGATGAGCTACAATTTACTGTTGTAAAAGCTCACAGGGATGAGCCTTCTGTAGTTTTCTTCTCTTGTGTTTGAGATTAATTGGAGGGGGTGGTGGGGATCGTAATCTTTCTGTTTTTAGCAGTCCTGATTCCAGTGACGTAAGTTACAAATGAAATGGGTATGTGGGTGGGCCTCCACCAAATTCCCCACAAGCATTTAACCATGGCCTTAAATCCAGTACACATTTGTCATTATTAAATCCCACTCATGCAGCAAAGGCCTATGGGATCTGGAGGTGGGGAAGAATTGAGAGAAGCAGGAAGAGGTAAGAAATTTGAGTGATCAGAGATAAAGGAATTACACATGGCAGAGAAGTGAAGCTTCAAGGTACCAACTGCATGCACTAAAGCATGGGAGAGACTGGCTAGCAGATTCAAGCCCTAGGTTTTCGGTAAGGTCAGCAACCATCGATAGCCATTTGCTACAGGGGTGAATGAGTGTCATATGCTAGGTTAGGCTCCCAGATATGTAACCTCACTTATGCTTTACAACAAAGGGCAAGACACACAATCGTTAATCAAATAGAGCTGGTTTCAAATACTGAGGTTGACAGACGCAATATATAGCTCATGAGTTGTAGGGAGAAACTAAGCCAATGCATCTCTCTATCTATCCATCATCTATCTATCTTAGTAGAGTGCTCAATGCATTAAAAGAAAATATAAATGTAATCTCTTTTCCCAAACTTACCCATCCCCAAATCATCTACAAAACTAAGCAACAGTAAAGAAATCTTGCCAGAATGAGGTAAACATTCTTAAGATCATTTTGCAGATAGGGTGGAAAGTGTTTTCCATAGCTGTCTTTATGAGAAAATAAGACAATGTATATTAAAACCAATTGCACATGTAAAAGCCTAAATTACCATTCTACCTTGCCAAATCAGCTTTCTCTAGACTTTTGACTTCTGTCAGTATCAGTTTAAACATTAGCTTCCTGTCCTGGACTTAAAATTGTGAAATCATTTTGGGTAGTTACTACTAATAAAGTATCATCTATAAAATATCCCCTAGGTTCCTTTACTTCTTTTATCTAATTCTTACAATTCTGTAAAATAGTTGCTCCAAGAATTAAAACCCAAATGTTGGTTAATAAAGCATGTTTCAACCTGTATTACATAATGGAAGTTTGAAGAGCTTTTGAAGACTAATAGCAGATTCAGGATGCAAACTAGATCTGTCTCTTTTCTGCTTTCTCCTGGCTCCATCTTGCTGTCTCCTCGCTCCCCATCTTCTCCCTCTTTTGAGCTCTACTGTGACATTATTTGTGACTCTTATGCTTATACGTTGTATCATTCTTGGAATTACAAGTTTATATTTGACTTCTCTTTTGAACTAAAGAGTCCTTGAGAGCAGACATTCATTCATTTTGTAATCTTTACAGTTTCTAGCATAGTACCCAAAAGACAGTTGACTAACATCTTCTGAATCAACAAAAGGTCAACTGAACACTAAACTCAGCAGTTCACTAAAATAAGAGCCCTGGGATTCGCCATGCTTACAGCGAGGTGATTAATAGAAATAAAAATAAGGTGTCTCTGCCTCTAATAACCTGGAAATGATAGTGCTCTGCAAGCAAAAGATATCATAATAATAGGTCAAAGCAGAAATACTGGCAATAAAATCACTCTCAGTCAGCATGGTTTTACTTTAACCTGAGAGAAGGCATTACATGTCTGAAGGAATAAAAACTGTGTATATCCCTTAGATGGACATTTCTCTGGATTGTTGAAATACAGGTGATTATTCTGATTATCTGTTGCTGTATAAAGCTACCTAAAACTTAATGGCATAGAAGAGTTTATTATTTCTCGTGGCTCTGTGTATTGACAGGACTCAATGGGCTTCTCTTCTGGTGACCACATGGCTTCTCGTGCCTCAGTCTCAGAAGTGACACAAGTAACATTACCTCTACCATACTGCACTGGGTAAATGATTTACTAAAATCAACTGAGATTAAGGGTGAGGTGAACTGGAATCCTGTGTGGGATTGCAGAAATGGTGTGCATGCAAAGAACCGGAAGACAGAGGCCATCTTGTGATGTCTTGCCATGAAAATAGAAAGTAAGACCTATGAAATTGGCCCAGGTTTATCCAACTGGGCTCTGGTATAAGGCTATCTATTCCCGTGGCCGGTGAGTATCCCCTTCTTTTTTAAAAAAAAAAAAAAAAAATATGTATTTGATCTTCCTGTTTTAGCCTTCACAGTGCTGGGATTACAGGCTTGCCCCACCACTTCCGGTGGTGGTGGTAGGCTCCTTGCACCTGGGGCAGGCCCGGCACAGCACGTGTACTGGAGATCAAACCATGTCCTTGTGCTTGCCTAAGCAGGTGCTTAGACCACTGAGCTATCTCGGCAGCCCCTCCCTTTATTCCTTTGAGAAACTTCTGTAGGTCAAAGTTCATCCAGCAGCAAGGGATGCAATGATGAAAATAGAAGAAAATACACGAAGAAAACCAACCAGGCTTAATTTGGACACATTTTGTAACGTCAGATCTTGTAATAGCTGCAGGTGAGCAAAGGGCTTACTGAGCCTGCCACAAAGTGAGCACTGTGTGATCTGGAAACCCCATCCTGCCGAAGGCTCCTGCTTACCTGCTCCTCGCGTCTCGTCTTCCAAAGCTGTTCTGACCATTACTCTAGACTCCTGTAGTTTCATCTCTGCCTCTGATTCTGGGTTCCACCCAGGCCCTGTGTTTGAACTTTAAACTGACTTTCCTTCCAAGAAATCCATCTGAGTTTTATTATTCACCCTTTCAGCGTCTCGCAGTATGGCAATTACTTCTCCAATGTCACGTCATTCTTAGAATATTGGGCATTGAAATCTAAAAAAACGGTATCTAGTTCAATCATGGGTTTCAGCACAGTTTAATAGCCACTGATGAGAAAAAGGTGTGTTTCTGGCTGTTATTCTATGGGAGATGTGCTGCCTTTGGGCTGCAAGTTGAGGCATGGCAATTTCTAACCAATAGCCAAGGAAGCTCACACCAAGATGTAATCTTCGTAATGTGGTGAGGACAAAGGAAAGAGAACAAGATAGGAAAGAGTAAAGAAGGAAAGTAAAGAGCCTTATCATGTATAATATTTTAAGTGTACATCAAGAGTTCAGGGATCAGAAGTGAAAAAAATAAAAGTAATAAAATCAATATTGCCTTTAAAAATAATAATAAAAAGTACAAAAAAAATTCAATATTGCCTTCCACATTAAGAGACCAGGTACTCTGGGATTCTACAAAGCTATTAAATACACTGAAAATAAAAATAGGAGATAAATGTGTATCTTTATTTGAATTAATTAGATATAAGAAATGAATGTTAATAAAATTCAGCTCAAGATAGTTGAAAATAAGAAGTAAAATCAAAGCATATAAGATAGAAAAAACATAGTTGATAAATATTTCTGTGAACTGGCTTCTTTGAAACACTAATGAGTTAGAAATATCTCTTGAAGGATTAATTTAAGAAAAATGCAAATTAAGAAAGGCATGGCATTTATGTCTATAGAGGAGATTAAGAAAAAGATTCAGTCTATGCTAATACTTTTTAAAAGCTAGATGAAATGGGCAATTTATAAAAAATGCAAATATGATAAAGAATATAATAAATTACAAAGTGGAAAATAAGCAAAACTGTCAAGGAAGTGTTTCCTTACCAAAGGTCTGGTTCTATGCAATTTCTAGGATACATTCTTTTCAGGGCCTTATGAAATGTCTTTGTTATTTAACTGTCTCCTGGGCAGAGGAAAGAATAAAAACTACTGAATCTGTTTTGAAGAACTAGGGTTACGCTAAATGGAAAATTGGACAGAGAATTCTTTTCAAAAGAAAATTATACATCTCCTAGAAATAAGTTTATAAGCCTAACATAGTTGTGCATTTTTCCGATGCATGGAAGGGTGTGGCTGGTGGGTCGCCTTTTCCCAGAGCTTGCAGTCCAACCTGAGCAACATAGTGAGACCTTATTTTTAGAAAAATACATTTTGATCAAAGTAAGATCCAAGGATAGAGTGAATTCTTAAAAAATTTAAATGTATTACACTAAAAGGCCTAATGTCATTAAATCTCCCCCAAATCCCTCCCTTTCTGTGAACAGAATTTTCCCATCATTCTTGCATTTTGGGAGTCTTTCTTTGTGAATGCTTGGAGATGTGCTCAGAAATGCTGTAAATATTACTGCTGCGTGTCTTTCAGTGGAAAGGCAGGCTTGTAAAAGTAGCACGACATCCCCCAAAACTGGCTCCATGCAACATCTTGTTCTTCTCCGGAGTCAAAACTTTCAGAATTGATTCAAGACATAAAGACAACCACAGCAGTGCAACTAGAGACATTCACAAAGTACTTCCAGCACTGTGTCAGAAAATGACAGGAATGATGATAAATTGTTTTCTAAGTGAGGGAAAGTATTTTGAGGGTGATTAAGAGCGATGTATCTTTTACTGTAATACATTTAAAAGCATTTATTGCATTTTTCAATCATATCAAGTATGTACATGGATACTTAAAATCCTCTCATATCAACAAATCGAGCTGGGGAGATGGCTCAGTGGTATAAGCACATCCCTGGCAAGAACAAGGGCCTGAGTTCAGTCCCTGGTTCTGTAAAAACAAACAACAAACAAATAAAACACACTACAAGATCAGACACATTTTCTTCCTAGATTTATAAGGAAAATATTTTAACATATTAGAAATCAAAACATAAAAAAATCATTTCAAAATTTCAAAAGGATTTTTGTTTTACAGAATTAGATTTAATTTCTCACTTAAGGAATCCTACCTAGTTTATAAAGCAACTCACAGTTGTCTGAAGTGAAGCATCACCTCAACAGTGTGCCACCACACTTGGGTTTGTACCAATAGGGTGTTCTCACCGAAGTCTGAGATACGATAAGGGCTGTGCCCTGAAAGTGGTCTCCTGACTGGTCTTCCTGTTTGTTGCAGCTCCTCTCTTCTTCCCAATCTCTGAAGTAGAATCAGCGCTTCTCAAATGCACACACCCCTGCATGTTCCTGCTCTTTATGCTGCCATTTGTCCATAGAGTGAGGACCAACACTTTTTATACACCCATCTCTTTTTACTCAGAGTTGATGCTTGTAAAGTGCTCAGGGCACAGACATCCACAGTAACAGTGAAAAGGAAAAGAAGGCTGGCAAGGAGAGGAAAGGCACTCTCCTGGGGGCTTACTCTGCGGACAGGACCTTCTGCCCTCTTTCACTCCCTCGGTTGTGACATGTGCCTTCCTCTCAGGGCCCTTCACTGTTTCTCTCCTGTGTGGACACCCTGTCTATTCTTCTGAACTCAATCTCAGCAGCTCTATGACATTATCCTTCATCTCCTAGACTGTATTTTGCAGTTAGGTCTTTGTGTGATTGCCCTTATGACTTTCTGGAAAAGAGATTCTGACACACACAGACTCTATCAAGTGCCTCTCCTGACTCTCGAAATGTTGAGAGGCAAAGATTTTGTCAGGGAGCAGAGTGGCTTTTGGGAGACTCACTCATTTCCTGTAGATGATGAGGATGGGGGAGTTTGCTAGAAAAAGAAGGAATTGGTTAATCCACCAATTCCTGAAGAATTCTCACAGAATGAGCAGCCAAAGGGATGAAATATTTAGCAAGAAAGTGAAAAAAGAGAAAAATGGATCCAGAAGTTCAAATAGAAGTTTTAGAAGAGTAGTGAAAATTCAGGGGCAGAAATTCCTAAGCCCTAGTAAATATAATTTTTTTTCAAATCAAAGATTATATCTCAAATGTAAAGAGTAGTCTAGTATGAAAAAAAGATTTTCACCTGTACACATGGAATTTCAGAATGCCAAGGGCAATGAGAAAAATCCCAAAGTGTGAGAAACAGAGACAAATGCACACAGTGCGTGCAGGGTCAGAGAGATCCTAATGTCCAGTGAAAGCCAAAACACGTGCATTCATGGTAGCACCGGACACAGAGACAATGGAGCCACATCTTTAATGAACAACTCAAAAATGTGATTCTTTTATTCAGGGAAAGAAAATGTGCAAACAATATAGAATTGTTCTGACATGATTATCCAGAAGAGAATGTTCCAGAAAGGCAAAAAGAAAACCCAAAGAAGGAAAGGGATGCAAGGATCAACTAAAGATGCAAATAACAAAGTATGATAAGACACTAGTCATATGGAAGTTTTATTGACCCTACGCAGCACTGTATATCATTCATGAACACATGCAAATCAGTAAGATATGAAAACGTGCATGCGTTTGTTGGAGCGATGCACATCAGATTCATAATAAAGGTCATCTATGGGGAACAAAGGAATACTAGGTTGGGAAGCAGGCCAATGGGGGACTCAGTTATCTAGGTGATGTTTTATTGCTTTTAAAAAATAAACGATTTTGAGCAAATATAGGTAAATGTTAACATCTGTTAAGTTTGGAGGTACTGGAAATATGGAGCCTGTTATTTTATCATTTTCTTTACATTTGAGATTTTATAGAATCATAATATACTAGATTAAAAAGGTGGAAATAAAGAAAGTTTTGAGTAGGTTCTTCTGATATTATGTTGGGAAGAGGCAGAGCAGGGCAGCAGAACTAGGGGTGGGGAGGATTACTGTGTGTGCTGACTCACAGTGACCTGGAATGATCTGACCATGGGAGAGGCTGGGGTTGGGAGCTCAGGGAAAGAGCCAGGACTGAAGGGATTAACAGGGTGGTGCTGAAATATGCAAGCCCCAAACAGAGCACCTTAGCATTTGAGAAAACAGCAGAAACAGGGCTCAAGATAATCTTTATTCTGCAAGGACACCAACATCTTTATTTCTGAAGACACTGGGTCACAAAGAAGAATCCAAGCAAACACATTTTGCTAAACTCTGCCCACCTGTTGCCAGTTAATTATCATAAATCCACACCTCTTTTGTCCAATCACACTTCTCCACAATTGTGCAACACTTTGCTAAACTTATTGCAGAATTAATTTCCTTGATCTTCATTTTAGAAGGATCTTGTGTCATATGAAATTCACAATAGATAAATTCAGATGTTTTTCTTTGTCAGTGTGCCTCTTGTTATAGGGTCCCCACATGAACATAAAATGAGAAAGATCTGTGTTTGTCCTCTGTGTGGGGCAGAGTACACAGAGAAATCTCAGATTTCCATAGCAGCAGTAGGTTTCTTCATCCTTGAATATGAGGAAAGAGATGACATTATTGAGCATGGGTGGCTTTTTAGAACTTGGAAGTGAGAACAAGAGGAAAGGAGTTTGCATAAGACCCGTTCCATTTTGTCCTTGATATAGAAGTTAAAATTGTTTTTGGAGAGTAGGCAAGGTGCTATGAGAATGGTTTGTTGGTGTTGTTAAATTAAGCTTATTGAAATATTATTTAAATCTGGTGAAAGTTATCTTTTCTTACGTAGACTTTTGTGTTAGCAAATGAACGTGTAGATCAGATTCATCTCTTCTCACAGTTCCCTGCTGGCCCTCAGTGAAACTTGACCTGATTTCTATGCTTTATCTGCCTTTTCCAGAACATCACATAGTTAGAATTATATACATGATACACGAGGTGTGATCAACATATATGGTGAATGTTTAAATTTAAAATAAAATTTATGAAATTCATTTAGTATTATTATCATTTAATGTACTTCATTGTAACAGGATCTCAGTACGCATTTTGGACTCACAGTAATCATCCTGTTTTCAGCCTTCCCAGCGCCAGGATTACAGGCGTGCGCCGCGACCCCTGGACTTTGCGGCTGCCTCAGCCCACTCTGGGGGCAGGGCTAGTGCAGCACGTGGTGCCAGGGATCAAACCCCGGTCCCTGCACTTGCCTAAGCTTATGGAAGCAGGAGCTTTACCTCACTGAGCTATCTCACCGGCTGCAGAATTCATTACAGTAAAAGACATATTGCTATCAATTCTTTTTGAACTAAAAGGTTAATGTACTCCTTTCCTCTCTCCACTGCCACACTGGAGCTTCCTATGCTCAAATATGCCAGAGCGGTCCATTCAGACTCATCGCTGCCTCCCACTCACTCATGCCGTATCTGTCCTACACTATTAGCCTCTCTTCCTTGTTGATCCCATGTCATAGCACTGCTCTTAGGTACCTGCACAGTTCCTGTTGTAGACCACTTTATACAGGCAGAACTTCTCAGCACCGATCAAAACCCAACCTTGCCCTTTTTCGTGTAACCCTAAGAGAAGCTGTCTCACCTGGGTTCTGCCTATTCTCCATCTCTGCTAGACCCGGCTCACTGCCTCCTGTAGTGGAATACATGAACATCAGCCAGTTCACGCTGAAAATTTCTTGTTCTTTCAGATCCTTCTGGCAATCCAGCTCTTTTGGGAATCTTTTGTCACACAATCTGCTTTAATTATTTTTGTTTGGGAATTTATTTTTAGTACCATAATTGGAACAAACGCATTGCTCTCTTTTTGGACTGTTTATTTTTGTCTTACAAGTATGGGTCATAGTGCTACATCTAAATTGTAACTTAAAAGAGAGCAAGAAACCAGTCATCAGGCTTGACCAAGCGCAAAACCAAAGCTGTGCCTTTGAACATTAATATGTGAGGGCTCTAACTTTAATTTTTGGAGGATCCCCTCAGTAGCAGAATACTGCACCAGAAATTGAACTTAATTTGAAAAAATGCAGAAAAGATTCACATGGCTGAATTTTCTGGGATCTGTTTGACTTCTGGATTCTCTTTGGAGAACTTGTATCTTCAATTCATGCTGAGAATTGTGGCAATTCTTGTGGGCAGAATCTGCCTGAACACAGTCCAATATCTTTAAATGAGACAACACAGAAAGAGTTATACTTTTCTATAAACTTGTTTATTGGATTTTTTTTTTTTGAGAAGGAGTCAGATGGGGATCATTTGCTAAGTTAAGTAGATTCAAGTTTGATGAAATACCAGTCATCTCCCTGCTGTCCTAGAGCATGTTGCAGTTTCCTGCGACCCTCTCTCTGCTTTATTTTTCTCCCTAGTACTTATCACCCTATGACAAACTACATATTTCATGTTTGTTTCTTTGTTTGTCATTTTCCATGATGATAAGGATCTTTCTGCTTTTGTTCACTGCTACATTTCTGAAAAACAGGGCCAGGAACATAGCTAACGCTTAGCACAGAACTAAGGAAGAATAAATCAGTGCCTCTGTCAAGCAGCATCAAAAATGAACCAGCCTGAAAGACCAATAACTGAATTATGATGTGGGAGCAGAACCCATGTACTCCTGTGCCTTCCGGAACATAGCAGCCCTAGGTGGGGTAGTAAGCATGACTGTCACCCTCTACGCAGCTCTGTGTTTCAGATGCAGCTCCCTACAAGCTCAGATTTGCTGCCTCAAGTGCACTACAGATGACCTTTCCTTTTATGCCGTGGTGGCTTCTTGCAGGCACCAGAGCTTGGTAGGTTTGAGCAGGTGTAGTGAGATTGCTCCCAAGGAAATAATTCTGAAGGCAGCTAGCTCTGCACCACGGCAGACAGAAACTGACCCAAAAAGGCTGCTGTTGCCACCCTGCTGATGGGATGTTCTAGGGAAATTTAATGTATTTTTTAAAAATATATTTAGTACAAGGTCTCACTACACAGATTGGACTCATAGTAATCCTCCTGTTTCCAGCCTTCCAAGCGCTGGAATTACAGGGACTCTACCTCACCCAATCTCAGTCACCATCTCAGTGCATGCTGGGGGCAGGGCCGACACTACATGCCTGGAATGGAACCCTTATCCATGTGTCTGCCTAAGCAGGCACATCTGGCTGGGCCTAATATATGTCTCACAGGTTCCTGGTTCAGTTAGTCCCTCTGGTCCACTCTGTCTCATTTTTTTTGTTTTTGTCCTTCTCTGGGTCAGTCTTGCTGCACTCTCACTTTTACTATTGGTATCACCTCTCACATGAGCTATGATGTCTCAAGCTTTGTTCTTATAAGACCCAAACTGGGACAAGGAGGAAGATATTCCAATTAACATGGTGACCAGCTGCAGATGTAACCTCTGATAGCTTTGCCCATCCACATTACTGTGTGGACATTAGTTCTGGTTAGCTTAGACTCTGGCTTTGATTTCATCAGTGCTTTTTTTTTTTTAACAAGCTAACTTTCATCTGCGTGCCTTGCGTATGACCTTTTCTTTCTCTTTGTTTCCTGTGATTCAGGAAGGTTAAGTGTTGCTTGGTCAAGGGCATTTTTCTGCTGCTTGCTGGTGTGTCCAGAGGGTCGATGTGCTTATCCTCACAGCTTGGGCAGTGACAGAGCAGTGAAGAGACAATGAGGCTGCATTAATATAGGGCTGGAGGAGCCTCTGCTCCCAGCACCTGGGATGATTCTGGCTTTACAGTATTAATTCTATAACCATAATCCTTGTGTAAGAGCCTTTCCCAACTGCTTTATATGGAGCATGTTTTTAAGTATATGACTTAGCTTTTGCTTTTTAATGATTTTGCTATTTTCAAACAAATGGGAAACACCTTAATGTCTTTCTAGTTATATATAAATTCATTCAGTTTTTAAACAATGATACAGGTTCTCACTATGCAGCTCCCACTTGAACTCCTAGTGATCTTCCTGTTTTCAGCCTCCTCAGAGCTGGGTTTACAGGCATGTACCAACATGCCCGGACTTGGTTGCTGGCTTAGCATGCCCAGGGGCAGGCCCTGTGCAGCATGTTGTGTAGGGGCTTGAATCCCAGTCCCTAGGCTTGTTAAGCAGGCACTTAGTTGGCTGAGCTATCTCACCAACCCTTGACTATTTTTTTGCCCCAGGTTCAATTCCAGACACAGTGCACCTCACAGAGCTGGCTGTATCCCATGCCTCACTGGTCCCACCCCTGGGCGCACTGAGAAGGCCACCAAGACCCAGTATGGTGGCACACACCTGAAATCCTAGTGCTGAGGAGGCCGAACACAGGAGGATCACCACCAGTCCAAGCTGTGTAATGAGACCCTGTACCAAATACATTTTTTAAAAAAGTCAAGCCTACATATTCCCACTGGGGTGAGTTTGCAGAAAAGGAGCACACTTACGGGTTATGAAGGTGCCCTGCTGCATATGTTCACTGTTCTCTCTAAGCAGTTGTGGGTGGCAGACCCTACCACAGCAGTAGTATCTCCTTGATTTTTGTGTCGGTGTATGTTTTAGAAGCTTTTCATTTCATGGGTGCATTTTTCCTGAAAATTAAAAACTGTGGGTAAATCTTAGCTTTGGTTACTGATTTACTTCGCACTGCTTCTCCTTCAGCCTTCTGGACCTGATTCTTTGAGATAGATGGTCACATCAAAATGTCAACTAACAATGAGACAACGCTTACTTATAATGATGTAATTTCTGGCAATTTGAAAAGACTTCTTACTTTCTAAAAAGTAAGAATGTAAGTTTCCTAAAGAGCATTCTGCTGGAATTGTACATCCTCTTTGAAAAATATTTTAGTTTTGATTAACATGTGTGACTTGTGCTTATTACTGGGGTTCAGTGTAAAGATGTTCGCATTTGTTCATACATTGTCACAGGATGAATTCAACATCTTTTCATACATTTTTCACTCCATACCCTTCCAAATCTTTAAACATCACTGTTCTACATTGAGACTGACCTTGTTAAGCAACCACTTACAAGAAAAAAATGTAATACTTACATTTTTCTGCATAACCAAAATATGATAAGGAATTGGTTGCAAAAGCTCATATGTGACAGTGGTCTTTGACCTTAATCGCTGATCTTAAATATTTCTATTTATAAAAGCAGCTTCATTTTGTATTTATATGTGATATAAATTTGAACTTGCAAATATGTAATGGAGAATGCTGCTTTTTTGCATTTTATATACTGTAGATCAGTATAAAACCTAACTGTAATGGGTTTAGCTCCTGAGATCATTTCTGAGGACTGTCACAGGCACTGCTACAGTGAACCCCTACAACGGAGTGGGGTGTATTGTCTCCTCAGAATCAAAGTCTAACCAACCAGTCTTTTCACTTAAACTCTCCTAGTCATTCCAACTCTATTCTTTATCTTCAAAGTCTATAGCTTCTTAACTGTTTCCATGGATACTAGGTGAGAGGAGAAATAAATCTGTTATAGCTAAATTGAAAGGTTATGACAAGCGCATCACTGAGAGATGTGCTGTTTATTTTCATTTTACAGTGACTTTCTGGTGGCCAAATCATTGCTCATTATTGAATTTAATTAACTGATGAGGCTGTGAAGCATGTGAACATGAACACTGCATTAAGAAAAGAAGTGAGAAATACATGCATATATATTATTGCTTATAATGCTCCTGTATCCTTAGCACTTTATCTGAAGTCTTATGTTATCCTGTATAATTTTATCATAAACCCTGTGGCCTATTCTGTATATTTATTCATAAATTCAGTGTTTTTTAGATAGGGTCCCAGTCTAGTAAAGGCTGGCCTTAAAATCACATTCTACTGTTTTGACCTCTCAAGGGCAGAGATTACAGGCACCACTATATCAAGCAGAAATGATTTTCATAATTAAAAATAAATTTTAGTACTTAGAAGCAGCAGTAACATCTTTTCACAAACGATAACCTAACTAAATAGTCTTATGAGGCAGAGAGTACACATTTATATATGGAATTTTTGTGTGCATTTAGTCTCTATACATAGACAATCTATATGTTGATCAATATTTACACATAGATATGGATATGAGTATAGCATAAATATAGATATGTGTGTATCTTTCAAAATAAAAAAAATTGTACTTAATGACACTTGAATTAATATTGATTATTCATTGCTTAGTGAATGAGACTTTTCCATAATGAGGAATCTTGTGTAGTCTCAGGTATCTGGGCCCCAGATTTGTCTGGACCATTTGAAGATGTGGAAAGATACAAACCCACTGGAATGGGATAATTATCTGGAAAGGAGCCAGAAGTATGATGTAGTGTAGTGGGTACTAGTGTTTAGCGAAATGTCCATATATAGAGATCTGCTACCCATGAAATTAATACCAACGGTTTATTTCAAAGCCAGTCATTTGGAACTTGGAATTTAGAGTAATACTATAAATAGTGGTTAGGCTCTTCTGCTTATGCTATATATTATAATTGCACTACATGAAGCAAACCAAAAGAAAGTTGAAAGTGATGGTAATGATGCAGAAACTACCATTACGATGAAGGACTAGATTCTGCTCTGTATTCCCTCAGTTTAGAAAAGGAGATGCATTAAAATAGTAAAATAAATGCAATAAAAATAAAAGGCACATATAAGCAACAATCTCCCTGTATTTAAGTGTTCATGCAAAGCACAAACTAAGTAGAAAGTAAAGTCAGGTCGTACCACTAACTGATGAAAATAGGGGACTTGGATGTCACCCCTGACCTCTTTCCTCTTACGACAGACCTTCCCCTAGACAAGCCAGAGCAGCTAGAGAAAAGCACAGCACATGCCAGCTCAGTTCTTTATAAAGACCAATTAGGTAAAGGCCTCTACACTCTGATTCAGATCCCAGCTCCCAAAGCAGCATTTCATCCACCCGCAAACCTTCATTTTTTCCTTTTTCTAAGTGTAGAGAAGCAGTCAAACAAGATGCGTATGTGTTGCCGCTGCCCACGTTGCTAACCCTCCTGCACTTTCACCCGTATGCTCCATTCTCTTTGGTGGTTGAACGCTTTCCTGTAGAGGCTTTCCCCACCACCTATACGGACTTTAAGTCCTCTTGCCCGCTTCAGAGCTTTGCTGAAGCAAAGGCTGTAGCCCTTCCCTCCTTTTTCCAATTGATTATTTTCCCACCTACTATCTCATTTCCTTAGCACATAAAAACCCTCTATATATCTTTCATTTTATAAAAGCCTCTCTGAACCAGACAGATTTCTGCAGCCTCTGTCTTGGTTCCCTATAGCACCACTCAAACTCCTTCATGGAGTTGAGGTGACGGCTGAATCCACACCGGCTCCTCCCAGTCTCTGGAATCCACTCCACACAGACTACTCCACTGACTTGCCTTTGTTAGGCTACTTCCGATATTTACATTGCTAAATGGCATGGACATTTTTTCTGTCCTCATCTCACTAATGTACTGCATTAATTAGTCTCTGCTGCCTGGGATAAGCCTTTGTCTCGGCTTCCAGCACTTCTGGAGTTGTTTTCTTCAGTATTCATTGATGTTGCCACCTCCTCTTACTCATTTCCAGGAGACTTCATTTACTTCTGATCCATAACCGGACAATCATAACACTGTGCGTGTCTCTATTCTAGACTCTTCCCTCAAGTTGAGACTGGTGCAGCAGCTAGCATATGGACATCTTCGTTTGGATATAACTTAGAAGTGTCAAGCTACACATGCACTTCTTTCCATTATACTTAGATTAAGTTCTAAATTTTTCCCTCGGCAAGATCTTTCATGAACTTGTGACTGGCTATCTGTGTGAACTCACTTCCCACAAATCTTTCTCTGGGTCACTTTATTTTGTTTGCAGCACACCCCAGATTTCTCAGTCCCTGTGGCCATCGTTCTACCTGTGACTCTTGTCTCAGGAGACTTGGGCTTGCTGGTACCCAGAGTCCTGACTGAGTCTCTTTCTCAAGTGAGTTGGTAGTGGAGACCAGACAGGGTGTGATGGACAGTGCAACTAATACATAAAAAGAAATGGTATTTTTGTGTTAAGTAGATATTTGTTACGCAAGAAAATAAAGTAGGTCAAGAAGGTAAAAGGTACTCCTTGAAATGTAAGATTTTAGGGTGCTCTCTTAAATATGGCAATATGGAATGTCTAGGAAGGTGGCAGTTGAATGACAGCCTTGAGTAAGTGGAAGAAAAAATGTTGTTTCTCTTTTGCAAAGTGTGGAGTGACAGATTCTGTGAATGAATACAACTACACTCTACTCTTCTACGTTTTCTTTAGTATTCTCTTTTTCATGTACCCTTGGCAATTTCTCTTAAATTACTGAACTTTTAGCAAGTGATACATGATAAAAGAGGGGAGATAGCAGGCACAGGTTAACTGGGAACACATCCGGGGTCGTACCAGGGAGGCTTATCTCAGCATACATGGTTTCATACATTCTTAATCATAGCAGTTTGTTGAGTTTTGTTTTGTTCTATTGCACATAGAGTTTGCATCTTATCAATGTTCTTCAACCACTGTAGAGATGGGCTAAACCCTCCTTCCCTTTAATAATGGGCTGGTTTATATTACACAGCCCCTGACAACCTTCTGTCTTAGTTCATTGGCATACTATAACAAAATAGCTGAGCCACTTAGCTTTCAAATAACAGCAATCTATTTATCACAGTTCTGAAGGGTGGGAGGTCCAAGATGTAGGCACTAGCATTTAGTGTCTGGTGAGAGATTTCTGTTTGGTTTCAAGATGACATTTCACTGCTCTGTCCTCATATGACAGAAGATAGAGGACAAAAAAGAGCCTATCAAGTCCCCAAGATCTACAAGTACATTATTTCCAAACATAAGTGTTCCATTCTTATGATTTAATGACTTCCAAAGGCCTTCTCTGGTGATTGTTGCATTTGGATCTGAAATGTTTCCCCAAAGACTCATGTGTTAAAGGCTTGAGTCCCAGACTGGTGCTACTGGGAGAAAGTGGAAATTAAAAAGTAGGGCCAAATGGGTTGTATTCAGTTCACTGGGGGAAGTCCTGGGAGAGTTTTAGGACTTTACCTCTTCTCCCTTTTGCTTCCTGGCCAGAGATGAATGTGTAGCTTTACTCTGCCATGTGTGCCCACCATTGTTATGCTGACCTAGTGCAAGTGCCAAAGCAGTAGGACTGCCCCTGACCATGGACTAGAACCACCAAAACTGTGAGTCAAAACAAATCTTTTGTCTTTTTAATTTGATTTGCTCTGATATTTGTTATAGTGGTGGCAAGCTAATAATAGTAGTTGAGTTTCAACATAAAGATTTTGAGACTCACACTCAGACTATAGTAATTTATAATCTGAATATTAACCTTGCCTGATTGTGGATATATATATATATATATATATATATATATATATATATATATATATATTTCTGTTAGTACATACTTCAAGTCAATTTGATTGTTTAATTTAAAATTCTTATGTTTATATATATTTGCAGGAAAGATTATAGAAACGCTTCTCTTTCTCTGTTTTACAAATTGTCAGATCAGAGTTGTAATAGATCTACAAGATAACTAAAAGTTTTCTTTTTTTATATTATCTTATGGAAACAATATATATGAATTATCTAGTCATTAAAGTTTCGAAGAAACATTTATCCTTACTCCAGTTGATTTGACTGATAATATTCTGAAAGACAGCACTACAGCATTTTCTAATTTTTTTTCTTCAGTAGAATTAGAGTTGTAATTTTTTTATTTTTAACTTTTTAAAGAGAATAAGGCCAGTCAAATAGCTCAGCAAATTATAGTGCCTGCAAGCAGGCGCAGGGGCCTGCCGTGCTGGCCTTGCCCACGGGGATACGCTGAGATGACAATTGAGACTGGGCGTGGTGGCATGTGCCTGTAATCCCAGCCCTCATGAGGCTGTAAGCAGGTGGATCACTACTAGTCCGATCTAGTAGTGAGACCCTGAACACCCTGTAGACCCCTCCCTAAAAAACAAACAAACACACAAAAAAGAGAATAAGAGGAAAAAGAAACATTATAGATAAGAATTCTACAATGGCTGTTATATTGCATATTGTTGTTTTCAAATATAACTTCATTTTGCATAGATTTTGGAACATGCATTGTATTTCAAATTTGCCTATTTTATCCTTATCTTTAAGTATGGCAGTGTACAGTTGTACAGGCTATTCATTATTTTTATTTTTTTCTCTATTGCTTTTTTGTATCTGTATTTATTTATTTGATTATAACTTCATGTTGTTGCGTTTTTGTCTTTATTTCATGATTATGATAGAATAAATACATTCACTGTTTAATTAGTCTGGAAACAGTTCTTGAATCAATTGATGGGTCCTTATGGTTTTGTATTGTTTAATTGAATTAAAATATTTTATAATTGTTTGCTTGTCTCTGCCGTTACTTTTGGGACATATACTCTTATACCAGGCCTGAGCCCTCTCTTCACAGAGACCGTACTGCTCTTGGTCAGCTAGCAGTTCAGCCCCATCAGTCTCTGTGAGCAGGTGTGTGAGCTGTAGCACGTCAAGACCCCATGTTTTCACACAGCCAAGTGAAGCATCAAGCCATCAACATTAACACAAGATTTAGCGTCGTGGGATGCTACTGCAGGAAATGGGTTTTTATCTTTTCCCGCAATGTGCTTCCCTTTGTCTTTCTGGAAGAGTGGCTGGCTTGTGCTTCTCCAAGGACAGATTGCTCACATTTAGCTTTTCGACTGAAACACCGCAGAATTCTAGCTATTCCGTCATGCTGTGCTCCTGTGAGGCCACTCGGTTGTCCTCACATCATTGGTTTGTCAGTGTCGGTGAAATTCATGAGAGAGAAGTGAGCAAATGTGTGATTTTACCCACATTCTAAATTGAGCTGGGAATTTGGAAAACAGTATTTTAGAGTTTAAATATCTAAATACATTATTAGAAAACAATTAAGGAAATAAATTAAGGATATAAATTATTAGAAATAATAAGGAAATAAATTACTAGAGAGTATTTTCGCTTTTGTATGGGTAACATTCAAATAAAAGAACCCCTGAAATTTAAATTTATGTTTCTTGTTATGGGTAAAATAATATTCAATTATCTCCAATGTAGAATGTAAAAAAAAATAGTATGTTTGCTATTGGCTTAGAATTATCATCTTACCTACAGTCTTATTGAAAGTATCAATGTTTAAAACTATGACTTAACTGATTTTCTTTTAGAAACTATTTTAAGAGACCACTAGACTACTGTGCTTTTTAATCACTCTCTGACTTGAAATCTGACCCTGTGCTGCTTGTTCCGTGATTTTTGCCCAGGTCTTTTTAGTATTGGGAGGTGGGGTGGACTGAGTATTTTTAGATTTTTGCTGTTCAAATTTCCCCAGCCCAGAGAAATGTGGGAAGGACCAAGTGGATTTGTGCAGGTTTACTCTGTCATTTGGCAGGAGGACATAAGAGGAGGTTAGAAGAGGAGGAACTGAGCCTAGAAATAGCCACAGTTAGCTATACCTGGTAGAAAAGGAGGGACTAGTCTCACTCTTTCAGAGAAAAGAAAAATCGTTTATCCTGTCTTAGATGAATGACTGAAACCTATTGTTTAAGATATAATAAGAGAAAACCATATACATTTATTTAATATAAGTTTCATGTGACACGACAGCCTTCATAAGAAAAGAGGGCTTCAAAGAGACAGGTAAACCCACGTATTTTATATGAATTTTGATGAAGAAGTGGATGGGATATGATCTCGTGGTAATAAATTGGGAGGAGGGCATGAGCCAAGCCTGGGTCTTCAGAGATAAGGATGCTCTTTGTTTGGGCATAGTGAGGGCATCTCTGGAGGGAGGGACTTTGATCTACTTCAGGGGAAGAGGGCAGGATGAAGTCAGAGAGTGATCTTCTTAGGTTTTATGACCTGCTTTAGAAAAAAAAAGCATTGAAGAAAATGAGAATTGCTTTCATGCAGTTCCTGTTTTCTCAAATGCCATAGTGTCCAACTTTGGGGTACATCTTGAGTGCCATCATGCCTTTTTTCTTTAATATACCACCATGCTTTGGGTGGCAAAGGTTCCTAAGGTTGGATCTCAGTCTGGCACAGAAATTAGATTTGGTGTGTTGTCAGAAATATCATTAGGCTTCTGTGTCTCTCTCTTATTTCCAGCTACCTTTTCTGTGGTTTACTTGCCTTTTATTTTTCCAGGTGGCATTTACTCTTCTCTTAATATATTGTCCTTTCAAGTGTCGTGACCTGTGTGTTAGTGACATCTTACCTGCTTTATATTTTCCAGGAATTCTTCAGTTTCTGGCTGTGGATTTAATCCTTGCTTAGTTCCTGGAAGTGCTGTAGATTTATCCCTTAAGTTTGTGTCAGATTCCTTGGTCAGTTCACTAGGAATTTGGCATGAAGAGGGGAGGAGGGCAGAGTCAGATTCACTAGCGTTAGATTCTCCACTTGGAGTAAAAAACAATCTTTGCTGTGTTTTTATTTAATAACCATATATGTCTTCCTTTTGTAGCTATTAAGGTCTTCAGTGATGTACTTTGGCTTACTGTAGCCTTGCACATTAGGCATTCAATAAATATTTGCTGAGTGAATGAACTGAATGATTGGATTTAGAGAGCAGTGAGTTTAATACAGTCCCTGAGGTGGCCCCCAGCAGTGAAGCCCTCACTTTTCCATCGTGGCTTTCTCACAGTTAGCACCAGGACAGACTCAGCAACTGGTTGCTAAATTAGATTGAGCTATGCAGTGTAATGTTCCTCCTCTGTCTTGCTCTGGGCTGAGAGATTTTTTGCCACATGCTCACGCAGGGCATTACCGGTAGACAATGACTCCTTCCTGGGAGTAAACTCCATGAATGGTTCCCCGCGCAGAACCCAGCAGGACAGAGGCAGGAAGGACAATCAGGTGGCTCAGTGCTCCCTGTTCTGTGGATAAAAAACAATTCCTGACAAAATGAAGAGGTTGAAACAGCTTGAAGATTTAAAAAAATTTCCTGCCTGTCATTCTACTGCATGGAGCTATATTCGAATTTTATCTGGTGGATGTGATTCTCTTTGATCAGGTTGGCTGTTTGAAGGGATTTGGAGCAGAATAGATAATCCAAACTTTGAGCATAAATCAGGAGCTGCAGGCTGATGATGGCTGGCACTTTCTTATGATAATGTATGATCAGGGAATGGCAGGGGAAACCCGGCAGCCTTATCTCAGTGCAGCAGCAGCCAGGGGTGGGATGGGGAAGGCTCGAGTCTAAAGGAAAAGGGGGGAGGGGAGATAAGAACTCAGAGTGATTCCGTTTTAAGGAAATGATGAAGCTGAGCAAAATGGCTAAAAATGCAACATTTTAGAATTGGACTGAGGCAAAATATCAACATAGCCAGTCCGAAACAAATGTGACCAAAAGCCCTTTCCCCAGATTGTGTTCCATTTTCTGGTACTATAATTTCGGGGAACATGTTACTGGAGTCTTCAGACTTGAAACCTTTTTTATGTGAATGAGAGAGGGTCCTATAGTGCGGTAGTTCCTATAACATCTAAGGCATGTATTAAGGAAATTCTTACCTTAAAGCAGGTACACAGATGTGAGGGAGAAGGGGAGAGATAGATAGATAGAGATGGGGAGGGAGGGAAGTGGGAAGGAAGGAGGGAGGAAGGCAGGGAGGGAGAGAGAGAGAGAGAGAGAGAGAGAGAGAGATACACACACACACACACACACACACACACACACACACACACACACACAGATCTGGGATAACTGGTCTACCCTGGAAACTGCTTGGTATCTGCGGCCCCTAGTGCTGTACAGAGCTCTTCTTCACTAGAGTGCTTAAACAAAATTTATATCCATCTCTTTTAGTATACAGTATTCCATGTTCATATACAAAAAAAAAAAAGAAAAAAAGAAAAAAAAGAAAACTGGAGAGATACTGTTATGTCATCAGTGGTTTAGTTATTGTTTCAATCATCTATGCAAGTTCCAGTGTTTGACCAAGTACTTCTAAATGACCTCTGCCTGCTAAACAAGACTCGATAAATGGGGGAGAGGGAAATAGTAATCTTCTAAATTAAGAGTTCAGTCTTTCCTTAAATAACAATTCCTCTGAAAATGGCAGGCATAGACAACCACACAAATATTGAAAACACTGCCAATTAGATAGTAGTATATTTTCTACATTATTCAATTAGACATTTCCTTAATCTTAAAAGTGTGATCAGTGTCAGACAAAAAACAGGGAGAATTTTGAGGTCTTCTACTGTGGCTAGAAGGCAACGGATTATGAACCCAAAAGTCTATTTGGACATGAAAAGCTATTTAATGACCTGGCAGTCACTGGGAATCATGCTTTCCATTTCAGAGAGCCTGGGACTGCAGCCCAGGGAAGAGGACCTTTCTCTACATGGCTTCTCGAGCATAAGGTCCTGAAGAATGAACGGCTTATTTCATTTTCTGCTGGTAAAACTGAACAACTGAGACCAAGTAATTTTTAAAGTGAGAAGTTTGAAACCAAGAGCTTGAAGTCAATTTATGGGATTTTTAAAGGTAAGTGATTTCTCTAGCTTTCTAGAGAAATCTTCCAGCTCCAGCCCTGGTGCCAAAGGGGTTTCAACAAAACTGATTTTTAACATGTCCTCTGCTCTTTGATGACTCAATGCCTGGTAAAACCACATATGCGTATTTTGTTCTACCACTTTTGTATATTGAAGTGCTTCTGTGCACGGTGTGGGGTGAAGGAGGTTGGATAGGTAATCCCCACATTGACCAAATTGTGAATAAATATAGTTTTCTCTTTTTCATGTGTTTTTCTTATACAGTTTTGCTGATGGGCAGGTAAATGAAAACAGGTTCCAGATTCAGAGTTCTGACAGGATCCTTGGTAACAATACTATTTAGTGCACCAGTCTGGGTGCTGTACAGTCCGAGACTGGAGGCCAGGTCTTGTGAGGGCCATCCGCTTCCTTCCTGCCCTACTGGGATGTTGCTGGGAGGTACTCTTGGGGGATCCTGGAACCTCTAGGACAGACTGTGTACAATCCTGGCAGCTCAGAATGCCACTCTACAAGATAAGATGACACAATGTTTAGGGGTATTTTGTGTGGTGCTGGAGCTCAAGATAAATAGACAACAATGTAGCAGGCCCACAGCCCCGAGCTACTTCTGCCTCTTCCCCAGCCCAGGCACATGCACACTCAAAGCAAAGCTTGTAGATGTCCGATGCTACGTGAGCTTGCCAGACTTGGCAAGCAGAACTCAGCAATCACTGGTACTATTGTTTTGGTTGCTTGTGCATGGCAAAGACAGACATTTACCGTTACTGAGCAGACCTGGAAATTTTCTAGTTGATTAAACTCAGGCTTGCATTGTTTGGTAAAATAATGTTAAGCTATTTTTAAGTTAAAATGGTTTATATCACCTGCGATACGTGAAGTAGAAATATGTTTCAAATAGCTTTTTGCTCATGATGCAGTTTTTGTACAATAATCATTAATACTTGAAAATAAATTGCATTTTATCATGTTTTGGAATGAATAGAATTGCAATCTTCCAACTCAAAGAAAAATTTTATCTTTCCTAGAATTTGATAAGAGTTACCTTCTCAGAGAAAAATGTCCCTTGCTTCACAGCCATGCTTTATTCATGCCATCATATTTTGGTAAGCATTTACACTTGTGAACAATTATTTTTAAGGATGATGCACACAGAGAAGAAAAAAATATATCAAAAATTTCTGATGAGCACCTTGCGAACTCACTAAGAATTGCAACCACTTTCATCAACCCAGACTTTGATGCCTTAGTTTCACAGAAGAAAGGTCAAATATTCCACTAGTTTTATCTTTATGTTGCCCATTAAAAAATGTTGGAATAAGACATAAAAGCATAAATTCTGTTATTTGTATACATAACTACATGATAGATTTTACATGTGATTCAAGACAATTTATCTTCATTCAGTGCAGCCCAGAGACACCAGAAGGTGGACGCTTATGCTTTAACAAGTGCTGCATGGCAGAAGGCTTTTAGATACCTTGACTCCCTCTTCATTATCCCTTTTGCTTCCAAGGCAATAGCGGAATAGTTTTGCTCTGCCACAATTCTTTCCATGACATGCTGCCACAGGTCCGGAAGCAGCAGGGCCAACCAGTGGTGGAGTAGAAGCTTATCCACTGGGAGCCCTAATAAACCATTTCTTGTTATGTTGATTATCTAGGAATTTGTCATGGTGATGGAAAGTTGACTAACATGAGTATCTAAGACAGAAGAGGACACTGGCCTGTTGGAACAGCAATAAAGCAGAGGACATATGGGAGACAGAGGCCAAGGCCAAGCAAAGAGCCCACTGAAGAAGGAAATCAACAGAAGATGATGGTGACATGCAGTAGACACAGCCACAGAGAGGAAACAATGATGAAGAGTCAGGAAAACCAAAATGGCCAATACTACTCTTGCTTCGTCAACCTGTAACTGGATAAGGAGGGTTCCGTCAACCTGTAACTGGGTAAGGAGTGAGCACAGATGAAAAGGTCTTTCTCATGTTGGTATCATTGACTTCCCCAAAGACCTCTTGAAAGCTGTCCACCTGGAGGGGAAAATATCCTTATGTCTGAAGACATAAAGAAAGAGAGAAAAATCTGAACACCATGGCCTTGCTAAGTTTATTATTATCATTAGATCCACCCCCCTTTGCCAGTCCTTTTTCCCTAAGACAATCTCTTCTCCTTGAAACTTGTCATTGTTTGTCTACATTTCTAAAGGCTTCCAGGTTGTGTAAACCTTGAGTGACATAAATTTGTGTGCTTTTCTCCTGTTAATCTGTAATTTGTTATGGGAAACTCAGTCTTTCCTTAAAATGGGAAAAGAAGGTGTTTTCTTTTTCCAGCACAGCCAGAGAGGCAGAGGGGAGGCAATGCTTGGAACAGTTTGGATGCTCAGAGCCTCAGGCCTCACTGCAGGTCTGAGTTTCTTCTGAAATGAGGGAGAAAGGGAGGCTAATGTCCTGGGTATGGTGAGGGCCTTGCCAGCCATAAATACGTGCATCTCTGGGAAAGGTGGAGAGCTCCAGGGAACAGATGACATATCAATGGCATTAACTGGGGTTAGAGACCTCTAAGTAAAGAAACCTCTAAGAAGGCTTTCCCTCCCCTTTTTTTCTGTGTTTCAAGTAGGAACACAAATTTGCAGTACTCCATAATGAAATCATTTAAGTGTGTTGGCAGTTTATTTAAATTAAAATTCATAATGATCCCAAGGTCAGTATTTCAGTTATTTCCAGGAGTCTAAGAAGAGGGCAATTTATGGGCCAGGAGAAGAGTTAGGAAGAGTAAGTAGATGCTTCCTATAGCAGCCTGAGGCAAGACATAAGGGGAGCATACGGGTTCCCTATTTTAGCACTTCCTTTACCAGAGTGTTGACTTTTATATTTTTTAGACAGGGTCTTGCTATGTAGTTCAGGCTGGCCTCGAATTCAGTGAACCTCCTGCCTTAGCTTTCTCAGTTCTGGGACAATGGATGTGTATCACCAAGCCCACATCACCAGATTATACACTGTTGAAAAAATAAAGGAACACAAATTTGCCCTTAGACTCTCTAAAATTTTTATTATTTGTGTACATATCTTATCTCCCTTCTGGACAATTGATTCTTTAATATTTATTGTATAAATGTATAGGAGATCAGAATGTTTAAGAGGAAGCCAAAAGGTTCTTGAATAAATAAGTTTTATGCCTAGAAAATAAGAACTGAACATATGGCTCTCTAAAATTTAATTATAAGTACTATGTCAAGTAATGCTGATCAAATTAGCTTGTTCAAACAAATAAAAATGCTACCCCATAATTTAGCAAATTTGACCCACTGAATGATCATGGAAAAAATTCCACGTCAGAGAGGCTGAGACCCAGATCTGGTACAACCTATTTGGGTAACCTTGGATGGTGCATTTGTGTAGAATAAAGTGGCTGGGTAACGTGATCTCCAGGGCGAACTGTAAGTTCCTTGAAGATCTTATGATTAAAGAGTATTTATTGATCTTTTTGCCCCCAAGTCTGTCGCACTGTCACTATCACTCTAGTATGCCTAGCATACTAGAAGGCAAGAGGTCCTTGCAGACACTTGAGAGAAGATGGTTTCAGGTTGGGCCAAGAGCAAGTGAACATTCCTGACTTGAGGCAATGCCCCTGGAGAATTCCAGGAACAGTCTGCAGTGTGTGCGTGTGTGCGTGTGTGTGTGTGTGTGTGTGTGTGTGTGTGTGTCTAGAATATAGTGAAAAGGAAGAGAATGTGTGAGACCTGGGAATACAGAGAAAAGCCAGCAGCAAGTTTATAGAGGACCCGATAACTAATGGTGAAATTTAAAATTTAATCTGAATAAAACAGGAAGCCTTTCTGAAGTGGAAAACTGACTTTTCCTGGCTGGCATAAAGCTTTGTCTTCTCTACAGAGATTCTGATGTAGGTGGAGGGAGTGTTTAGAAGGTACTGAGATAGCTTAGGTGGGAGGTGCACGAGAACTGTGGAGATGGTGACGAGTGGCCAAATGTGGGTTGTGCTCTCCAGACAGGGCTGGCAGAGTTTGATGATGGGTTGCATGTGGGGGATTAGTGGGTTTGTATTTTATATACAGCAAGGGGATCTTTAAATCTGGGGCCTGATCAAATAAGAAGCCAAGACCAAGAAAACAGCAAGGTGTTTGGTGAGATACACTCCAAACTGACTGATTTAGTTAAATGATAGAAGCTCTTTATGTGAGAAGCTAAAATTATAGGGTCAGAAGAAGATGCTTCTACAGTGTTAGCTGGGGGATCAAAAACACCGAGCAAGGGTGACTCCTCCTCCTTAACCCAGCACTGGAGCATTCCCTTACAAATCCAGATGTTTTTCCCTGATGAATGCTCAAACTCAAGAATTACTTAGGAGTATTTGGCATTTTGAATGAGTTTTTCATTTATCTTTTATTTATCCAATATAACTAGCTTCTAGCCAGAGACCACCAGAAGCACACTTAGAGGTGAATAAGTTGGATTACTGCTTGAGATTCCAGCCTGTTTCCAGAGACCAAGGGTAGCTTTTGTATTTCCGACAAGTAAGGGCTCATTAGATAAATTATTTCTTATCCTAATGGATAGTCTTAACCTTGAAATTAGTTTTATGGGGTAATGATAGCAATTAAGGCTGGGTACATGATATCACCATGCTATTGCAGGTATTCACTTTCACCAAATATTTCTCATCTATAATCCATAGCTCTGTGGGTCTTGTTGGGCTCACATTCTGTCAGTGATAAAATCTGGGGTGCACTATAGTCATTGTTTGTGTAGTCCTGAGCAGGATAACACATTAGTCAATAACTGGTGCAATTGGATAGTGAATGCAGGAGTCCACCAATTGGTTAATAACTAATATGATTCTTTCAACTGCCTTCTTTGATGAGAAAAAGTCAAGCAATCAAGGGTTTGTTCCATTGTCTTTTTTATTTCACCACACTGTCGCTTAAAACACAAACACACATTATCTGGTTAGTTTCTTCTCTTCATTTTATGCAAAACCTATTTCCATTTTATTTTATGCGTGCCCTGCCCTGATGATAGATTCAGCACAGCATAGGGTATTCCGGATGCTTTTAAACAATTAGTTTCCCATTTTTGAAAAGAATCCACGTCACTTGGTATGTGTGGGACACAATAGTTTATTCATGTCAGAGAGAAAGATGTCACCCATCTCAGGCGGCCTTCATTCTCTGACAAATTGTCTCTCTACTTGAGATTTTTTCCGTTTCTGCCCACCCTTAGGAAAGATCAGTTACATTTCTTGATATCATCCATTCCCTCCACCAATTTGTTTGTTTTCCGCTGATGTTACCCAGTGTGGTACTTCACCCCCTAGTGTTTTTAAGGGAGCCTGAAATTAATGCAGTCTTTTCTAATTATTTGATCCTTTCAGAGTAAACCATCCCTTCTTCTGTATCCATGAAACTATGAACATCATTATCATCTGCCTCCCAACAGTCTTTTCCCCTCATTAATTCTGCTCATTGATTTAGTTATTTTTCAATTTAAATAGAGATATGGCCAATTTCAGGTCTGGACAAATGAAATGTGTGATTCCTCCATCCTCAATCTCATGTGGCTATCCTTGATTATAAAGTGGGTGGAAACTGTCTTAAAACAGTTTTTTAAGAGCAAGACAAGCCAATTCCTAAGATGCAGTGGTAACAGTGTTGTTTCTCAGCTACTGGCCTAAAGTGAAGGGGGAGAGACTTTTGGACAATCTTAAGGGCAAAGAATAAAGCAGGGTTCTCGGAAAACAGTGATTTTGTGGGAAAAGCCCTGCAACTGAAATGAATCCCCAGGATGCTGATGTTGAGAGCCATTGGCTAATAATGATTAAAATCCACTTGTGAGTGTTTACCTCGTAATAAGGAAAAGGGATTGTTGAGCAATGCTGGGTTTTTGATAGTCAGAAAAAATGAGAAAAATGCATGATGTCTGAGGAATCGGCATTATTTGCCTAAATTCTCAGAGTCACACCTTTAAATATAAACTGACACTTGTCCTGATTATCTTCTAAGGTTGACTGGGCCCATTGTAAAATTTTAAGCTGAAATGCATGTGTGTATGTGTATATAAAAGTGCATTTATATTTGTCTATAATGTGTATATATATTTTATCTGTATAGATACTTTTATAATCATAGCAATAGATAAAAACATGTGAATGGTTGTTCTTACTTCTCTTTGCCCTTAGGTGAGAAGTATCCTAGAGTCCGGCCAGAGGTCAGGGTTCTCTGTGATGAAGCAAAGCAAATAAAGAGAGATTTTATTTTATTTACTTAGATCACAACGCATTTAGAAAACACAACCAGCTTTTCACCCATTTCTAGTTGTTGCCTCAACCACAGCTTGTGGCTGAATACCCAACCCAGTCAAGCGCTCATGAAACCTTAGCTGATGTTTCCTGGAGGTGTCACCTGGAGGGCTTGTTCAAACCAATGGCAAGGCCTCAGCCCACAGTTTCTGCTTCAGCAGGTTGGAGGAGGGTATTTGGTATGTAATAATTCCCAAATGAGCCTTATACTGGCAGTTTGACAATTTTGGGAACCACACTTGGCCTTGGTTATCTCCAGTCCCTCAGGAAGTGAGACATGAGTCATGCTAAAGACCTAGAGCCCATGGAAATGCCCTCCATGAGTCCAACTGGAGGCCTAGAGCCCGCAATGCAATGTTTCATGCACCCCTGCTTCACTAATCTGCACTGGGAAGACCCAGAGGTCAGTACTGGAGGTTAGAAAGTCTGTGCCAGTGGGGTGAAGGATCTGTGCTAGCAGGATGAGGAACTACCCTGGAGCCAGGAAGCAACACTCAAAGAAAAGACCAGGGCTCCCTCCAATGGTATGGAGCCATCCTCGCTGACAACGAGGTCTCAAGATCCTCTGAGAACTCCTAAATTCATATCAGGAAGCTGAACCTGACATCTCCTCCAGGAGAACCAATAGCACCTGCTCTTTGTCTCCAGATCTCCTTCGTAGGTTGTTGGCAGCAATCCTCAGGGGGGCCTTCCAAATCCAGCATCTCACTGATTCAGTTCAGCTGGGCGTTACAAGTTGCCCACCAGTTGTCAATTCACATAGCCAAGTTGGGGCAACTTAGCAAGATTTTGTCTCAAAATAAAGATAATAAATAAATAAATAAATAAATAAATAAAGTGCTGGTCAGTGGTAGAACTATTGCCTAGCATGTGTGAGGACTTACATTTAATCTTCCACTACTGGGGGAAAAAAGTCATAGCATTGAAAGTGTGGTCTCCAGGTTTAGCACATCCAGAATCACTGGGAGCATGTTAGATGTTGTCAGATGTTACAAAGTGGAGTCCAGTGACCAGTGCTGGGACAAGCCCTCCACAGAGCTAAGCCCTCCACGGGGCCATGGTGCTTGCTGATGTTTGAGAATCACTGCTTATCCCTGGATACCCATTAAAATCACGAAGCATACACACACACATACACACGTACACACGCCATTTACTTTAACTGATATGTTAACTCATAGATATGTCTCCCACACATGCCTTTTGCTTTTTCCTTGCCAGATGGTGACCACATATATCTGGAATATAAGCACCAATGAGATAGAACAGAATTTACAAAATTTTTATGTGCTTACTAATTCCCTGGGGATCTTGTTGCTATGCAGTTGCTGATGTCGTTAGTGTGGGATGGGGACTGAGATTCTTCAGTGTTAACAAGATCCTTGGAAGTATGGCAGTGCTTCTGGTCTCCAAAACATGCCATGAGTAGCAAGGAGCCGCGCAGGAACCCTTCCCACCTCACCAGCCTAGCCTTTCAGCAAGCTTCTCTGATGCTGAGACACCTGCCAGTGGGGGGCTTGGCATTATTCCACGCATCTCTGAGAAATGGTATGCAATGGAAAGGGCTTCTTTACCATGTACCTTCAGTACCTTCACCCTGATTGTCCACCAACTTGCTGCTCTATGGGTCTTTTTTTATTTTTAGGGAAGGGTCTATAGGGTATTCAGGGTCTCACTACTAGGACTCATAGTGATCCACCTGTTTACAGCCTCCCAAGAGCTGGGATTACAGGTGTGCACCATCACACCCAGTGTCAACTGCCATCTCAGCACAGCCGGGGTCAGAGCCACCACAGCAGGTGGGAGTCCAAACCCCCAACCCCTGTGTCTGCTTGCAGGCACTTAAATGCTTTGCTGTTTTTCTGGGTCTCTTTTGGTGCACCACCGTAGCTGAAGGAATCTGCAAGCAGAAACCTTCACTCCAAGCAGAACTACCTGCAATGGTCTCAAAAGGTTTGTCAAAAGGTTTCAATTCACATTGAAACTTAGTCCACAGCACAATGGTGTTGGGAGGTGGTCCAGAGCTCTGCCCTCACAAGAGAGATTAGTTGCCTTATAAAGGGACGTAGTAGAGTTTATTTTGTTCTGTGCTCTTCTTCCTTCTGCTATGTAAGAAGGAAGCTTCTGCCTCCAGAGAAAGTGGCATTTGAGGCACTAAGTCGGAACCAGACAAGACAGCCACTTGGAGCTTTGATTCCACCACTTCTAATTTGCACAGTTACAACAAGAATCACGTGCTTTATAGATTAGTCTCAGATACTGTTTCACAGACACAAGTGCCATTCCCCTCTCAGTTGCTGCACTCAGGCATTTTGCAGTGGTTCTCCTTGTCTCCTCGAAAGTATGAGCTGTATCTCATTCCTGTAAAAAATTGGCTTCCAAGGGCTCCAAAGACCGTAGAGGTTATCATTTCTTTAGACTTAAGATGAATCACTACATCATCATACTCCGGGATAACCAGTTACATTTCTGATTCTTTGCAGAGTGAATAACTAATGCTGACCTAATGGTGAATGAATTTCATCTGGCTTTCCTATTCTGTGTGTTTATGAATCAGGCATAAGGTTCGGTTTTTTGTTTTCTCAAGACTAGTAAAACAAAAAATGTGGAGCAAATGTGGAAATTCGGGCTGGGGTAATTCGTCAATGCTGTTATTTGCAGCCACGTACTCTGGCTGAACTGCAACTAGACTGAAAGTTTAAGTGTCCTGTTAATGCTTCAGTCTTGCAGGAGAAGAGAAGTTATCTTCAGGCATCTTAGTTACTTTGCGCATGCTGAGACAAAATTTCAGCCATCCACAACCTGAACAAGGAAAGATTTATTTAAGCTCACAGTTTGTAGAGGTCCCAGCCCATAGTTGGCGGGCTCCAAGGCAGGGTGATATGGCACAGGGGCATTGCAGAGAAGAAACAGCTGGCAGAAAGGCAGGAAACAGCAGGGGGCAGGAGCAGGAGCAGGAGCAGGAGCACGAGCACGAGCACAAGCAGGAGTAGCAGCAGCAAGCCTGCCTTTTCCTTTTATCCTGTCCGTGTTTTCAGCCTTTGGGTTGGTGAAAATCACACCCAGTGTGGGCCTTTTCCTTATCTACTCTCTTAACCCCAGCCTCACACTCTTAATTCCAGCGTCTCATTTCAATCCAGCCACTTTTAAAGTGTTTCGGAGGTACATTTAGATACAAGCCATCACGCTGGTCAAGCTCCTGATGACGGATGGCCAACCTTGGTTAAGAGTACCCAGTGCAGATCTGCTCATGTCTAGAGACATACTAGAGCTGGCGCGCTGAAACGTGCCATTCATGTGACCTCCTCCCCCCCTTTCAAGCACTGTCAGCATTGCCTGCTAGCTTCTCAGGGTCTAGACTTGGAGTGTCTGGCTGTAGTTGTCACTGATTACAGATGTTCCTGCACATATGATGTGTTATGTGCTGATATATCTAGAGTAGGAGAAAAGCCTACTGTACACCTCAGTTACTAGAAAGCATGAGTTAGGCACCCAATACATTAGATTATTGGTCATTTTTCCTTGTGACTGTATGTCCAAATGGGAACCTCACCTCACTCTGCCCAACACCTTGGGAGTATGGTACGGCACAGTGCTTACCCCAGGAAAGATCAGCACTCAAAATGAGAAGTACAATTTGCACTAAATGCGTAAGATAACTTCTGTTCTCCTGCAACTGTACTTTCATACAGTTGAAGAATCTAAACTGATCCACTGCAAGCCTAAGGTCACCTGTCTGTAGGAAATATGATACCTTGTATGAGTCTCCTCTTGGTTCTCATCTTGGCCCAAGAAGCCTGTATTTATAATCCCAAAAATACGTAATTGGAATCCCACCAAGTTAATTGCAATCTACTACTCCCAGTGCAACCCACATTAAAAACAAAGATCCTAACACACACACACACGCACGCACGCACGTGCGCATGCGCACACACACACATACACACACACACACACACACATCTATGGGAGCCAAGGGGCTCTAAGTCCAGTCAGAAAGGTGGCTTTTTAAAACAAAGAGACTGACCCAGGGCTACACCCAGGTTTTATCAGCCAAGGAGTGGCTTGAGGAAGAGACCTGTAGGAAGGAAGGAAGCACCGTGAGCCGGGCTAGTAGGTGGCCTGCATTTACCTCTGTCATATGCAGAGAGAAGACTGTGCTGAGAAAGTAATTCTCATTATGCTATTGAGATAGTATCTAATGTTTCAAGGGCCTGGTGCTTTAGCTCAGCTGTGTAATCTTTCAAGCCCCAGGAAGTCATAGCCCCTATCTCAAGGCTTGATCCCAGCCAACAGCATGGAGCACTGGCTCTTTGTCCTGTGTCAACCCAGCTCATATTAAAGAGCAGCAGGTGTGGGCTATCAGGGAAATATGCATGGCGTCTTCAAAAATTACCACCAGCAACTTGGCTAAGCCAATATACATTGCTTAAGACCAATTGAAAGGACAAAGAGAAGACCTAGCAAGCTCTCTACATATCAATTCAAGGAAATAGAGTAAGGCTCAGACAAAATGAAGACAATCACTCTTCCTTCAAGGAGAGCTACTCAGGTGATCCTCCACAGTACAAGATTGAAATTTAACATTTACTCAGATAAGGAAAAAAATTTTTTTTTGAAATTTATATGTTTGTTACAGGGTCTCACTATGCAACTTGGATTTATAGTGAGGCTTTTCTTTTCAGCCTCCTCAGTGTTGGGATTACAGGCATGTGCCACCATGCCTGGACTCAGTTACTGGCACAACATGCCCAGGGATGGGGCCAGTGTTGCATGAGGTACCAAGGATCAAACCCTGACCCCTGTGCCTGCCTGAGCAGGTGCTTAGTCTGATGACCAATCTTACAGCCCCCCAACAAAAAACAAAACAAAACAATAGCAGTTTTATGGCTTACTCCAAGTCCATTCTGCCACCTAAAAACAGAGAGCCAGGGCAAAGAAAGAAGACTTCAAATTTATTACTAAACCTCATTTTAGTGGCTTCTGCATTGAACAATCCTTGGAGCACACCTGTACCTTTCAGTAATGTACTCAGTCATTCAGATTTCTTCTTTGTCTTCTTCCTCTTTCCTCTGATGGTATGTGATCATCCAAATGACCATGACAGTAGTTGGGGGGTGGGGTATTGGCCCCTGAATACATCCAGGTCCTGGAGCTGAACTTTATGGAGATGACCTCTGGCTTTGTCTTTTGTGAATGTAGTAGCTGATAAGCTTCTAGTCTATTTCCAGTATCTACATATTCTCTGGTCCTTGGGTCTTCTGAGTCAAGAATTCTGATGGATTGAAGTTACTCTTGTTTCTGAAAATTACACCTTAGACTGACTTGTGCACTCCTCAACTTGCTCAACTAGATCATCTTGCCCCAAGGCATGAGGGTCCAGTGGTAGGCCTTTTGTTTTACTGATTCTGCATCCTCGTGCATCTGATTTCCATGGTGATGTCCTTATAAGGGGTTATGCACAACAAGCGCATAGGCTCTGAGGAAACATGGAAAGTTGTGCCTCTGTCCTCCCTCTGCCCACAGCCTACTTTCAGGCTCCTCTTAGATATGCCATATTGGATTGAATGTGGCACCAGCAGAGTATGTGGTTTCCATTGAACTTCTCACACTACTTATAGGCATCCTTTTTTGACACTGTGTGCTTATCCCTTAAAGCTACATCCCAGGAAAGAAAGAAATGAAAACAATGGCATTTCCTGTCCATACCAACCCCCATACTTCAGATCTCTATCCTCTTGATTTACCTCCCTCGTGAGGAATTTATGACATGACTTTGAGCTGGCATTTACTCAACACAAATTCCTAGGCCATATGATAAAACAAAAAAACAATACAAGTATGCATAATGTAAAGTAGGACAAATGTAGGTAAAACACTGTAAAAGTCTTACCTTGCTCAATTTTTTACTGGTACGTGGTATATTAGAAGTTCCATTTTATCTGATTTCCTCTGTTCCTAGGGCATTCTAGCCATACTAGAAGGAAAAAACACAAGACCTGCTTATAAAGAGGGCTAAGGGACTTGGGCTGCATGACCAACCACACAATAATTAGAATTGAAAGTAGTGTATTTTGATCTAGACAGTGGCAAAAGTCTGCTGGTCACAGGAGAACAGATGCATAGCTTCCCAGAGTCAGTGAGGCCTGGTTTATCTGTTACTATTTTTCTAATGCTAGTGTCTGGGAGGTTCTGGGAATAAGTGTATAGAATGAAGGAATGCTGGAGGTATCCTGAAGAGAGGGAAGAAGCAGGATACATACAGAAATAGGAGCAAAACAAGAGAATAGTTTTAATTTTTCTTAAATGTATTTAGTACAGGATCTATAGGATCTCCCTACACAGATCAGACTCCTGATTCTCCTGTTTCCTCTAAACCATACGTTACTATAAAGTCATCACGATCATAAATCTTCAGGGACAATTCTGACACTGATCTAGACATGGGCATTCTAATCCTACTGGAATATTTTCCTTTTAAAAGCTGATTCCCAGGTGCAGGGGTCAGGGGTTCGATCCCCAGACCTGCCATGCCAGCCCTGCC